>JANHJO010001133.1:29885-51867 GCA_032468235.1 Pseudoxyrhopus heterurus | reverse complement strand
ACAGGAAGGCCTGGAGGAACGTTGTCCATGGGGTCGGGATGGGTCGGACACAACTTCGCTACTAACAACAATAACAAGTACAAGCCAAAGAGAGTCAGAAGTCGGTGCCTTTTTCTTTTTCTTTTCTCCTGTTACACTATACCCCCTCTTTTTCCTTTCCTCTCTTCTTACTTTTTCCATGTTTTTTTCTTTGTATTTTATACTTCGATAAACTAATAAAAAAAGTTAAATCAGAATGCCTTCTCCTAGCAAGTCTTAATAGTATGGTTTTATTCATTTCATTTCATAATTACACCGATCTAAATAGTTCTTATGTCGTTCTGGTGGAGAGTACATCTAATTCAATATTTGGTAAGGCTCCAGAATGCTAATGATATTATATACACCAGCAAATCTATGTATCATTTTGTAATGTAAAACATTACATTTCACAAAAAAGAGAAGGATAAAGCTGAGGAACTCCCCGTTTTTTCTAAAGTATAAAAACAACCTGGGGTAGGAGGTATCAACAAAAAGGAAGTCCCAACCACCATCACCAACGCCAACACCCAGTGAAGATGGTACGTGCTCAATAGCCACATAATGCTGACTAACTGTTGTAAAAGAACGATAGGGAATTTTTAAAAAAGGGTATGAAATGGAGTCTCCTTAAAAAAGGGCATGGCTGGTTGACAAGAATCCTGAACAGAAGCATTCCATAGGACAATATTTTGCTGCAAGGTCCAATTTGGTTTGCAAATGTATTACAGATTTATATATACGTGTTTTATATGCATCTCTCTCTTTCCAAGCATAAGAACTATAACCTATACAACTCTATTTTTGCTCACAAGAATTAGTTTTCCTTATCTTGGGATTACTGACTTTTATGTGTGCAGCTAAATCAATGGGAAAGTTGCAAGATTCAATGTGGGCCAATTATTTTGCATTTCGCAAAAGCAAATTCCACATAAGTTCAATGATGCTTATACTCAAGTTAGTGCTGGGAGATTTTAGCCTTAATTCAGGGATGCTCAACTCACAGGTTACATTTCCTCCCTGATAGTGCCACTTCGATCGGAAAAGAGATACGTGGCCCACCCTATCAGATTGGGAAGCTGAAACTGGAGAATGTGCTGCGGTGGCAAAATTGAAAGTACATATTCTAGAAGTTTAACCAAATTCAAGCAGGAAGGGCTCCCGTTGTATACAATTATCACAGAGCAGGGCAGATTTAGACATCTGGAATATGGTCTTTAGGATTTAAATAGAAACCAACAACAATTACTGTTTGATGCAAAGTTTAAATGTTTAAACTGTGGCTAGTGGTTGGCAATACAAATGAAAGGGAGGATATATCCCTAGAATGCAATTTATTTTCTCTTTTTTATGCTTTTAAAAATGTAAATGTAGTAGGGTTTTTTTGTTTTTTGCTTTATCTTGCTTTTTCCTACTTTCTTTGTACATCAATATTTTAACAATAAAACATAGGGATTATTTAAAGACAAAGAAGAAGAAATTGCCACTCTGTGGCCTTCCAAGCCCTTCCCTGACCATGCCACCAACAACTCTGCAAAACATTTCTTCTCCTCTACTGGCATGCTAGTAAAGTAGATATTCACCAAAAAAGATATTTCTCCAAGAGTAGAAAAATCCACTCGCAAATCAGGACATAGGATTCTTCAACATTATTTCAGAAAGGTCATCTACAAAAAACTGTTCAAGCCTGATCTCCTACTTAACGCTCATAGAGAAATAGACTCGCACTTCAGATACTGTTTCTTGTTAATCTGTTGGAAAAGCTCAAATTAACTTTAATAAGTAACATTCCCCAGAGTGGGATTACTGAATGGAGGCAATGGAATGCAGCAGTTGTTAAACAGAAACATCACAAATATTTGAAGAACGTTCAACCCCACTTTTTAAAAAAAGGTGGCTTACTTTTTTTTTTAACCACATAGACGCAAGTATCTCATTATGAGTAAACTGTTTTTTATTTTTGCAAACCTAGTAGCATCATTTTCAAACTCCCTTCTGGCCTCTGTGGACCTATCACCTTTATTTTTATTTATTACTCCTATTTACAGATCATCCTTGCTGCAAAGTTTCTTGATGTTGCTTTCTGATATATAACAAAATTGCTGAGATTCTCTGTTTTTGTTTTGCTCAAGTACACTGCTAAGTTACCCTAGAGTTTTCAAAGATAAATAATAAATGTGTTACATAAAGTGTTTCTATTACTGTTAGAATATTAAACAGGGTTTTTTTATTAGAATAAAAATATGAATTTCAATATGGAACAAGGTATTAGGAAAGACAACCCATGCGATTTTAGCTAAAATAAATAACTGCATATGTGGTCACAATCTTCAAAGTTTGTATATGCTAATTGTCTTCAGCTGTGTGGGGTGTATTTTATATCTCAGATGTGTGTTATGTTTGCCATTGAAACAACATCTAGTTGTGTGGTAAATGCCATTAGAATGGCATGTTCTGTCATCTGGATCCACACAAGGTATACACACAAGTTGGTGTTATATCTATAGCCCTCAAGAAACTCAGAAATGGTACACCCTTTCTAAAATCCAAGAGGCTCTTCACATTTTATAGTCAAAAGATTAATATGTAATATATATTTAGACTGGCAACTGCTTCATGACCTGGAACATGAGAGAGCATGCACTGCAGCTGAGTCTCAAATTCTTAGGCCTTAAAAATATCTATCGAAAGAATTGCCATGTTAGATAAAAATTAAGAAATACTGACACCTCATTTCCAACAGGAAGATACCTTTAAGTAATGAGAAGGCACATTACTCAACCTGTCAGAGAATCACTGAATTGTAAAGAGCTATTTGCTCGCTGAAGATGGCATTTTTTCACTGCAAGAATCCAAATTAAAGTGTTCCAGGCGAGATAGATGGCTTTCCGGTCTCTATTTGAACATGTTGAGGGCTGTTGCGGTTGTTCTTTCCCTTTTTAAAAATCCATTTCATTTCTATCCCACGGTTTCTATCCCAGAGGAGCATAAATTACAATAGAACAGTAGCACAGTTCTTGTTAGGCTTAAATAAAATATATACAATGACCAAAAATAAAACCAGGAAGCCTAACTACATTATCAAATTTAGCTATTATTTACAGGCATTTCCTCTAGCCCGCCCCTCCTACCTTCTCAGCCCCATGCGATCAATGCAAATACCCTTTAAGTGCTCTCCCCATCTTTAGAAGAGGAGACCGCTGGGTGGGGGGGTAGAGCAGAAAGGGAGGAGGGCTTGGAGAAGTTACTTTCCACCTTCCCCATTGCACAGACTTCTCTGCCCTTCTAGATTCTGATAAAGAGGGTGTGTCGGGTTTGCTGCAATGCTGTAAAATTGTTGCCAGCATCTTTGAATTGGATCCTTTGAAAAGAATCCTTTTAAAGTTGTAAGCTGCCCAGAGGCTCCTCGCATCGAGATGGGCAGCGAACAAATTTAATAAATAAATACTTTCTCACTAAACTGGCATCCTTTAGAACAAACATTTGAGGTGTTCTTCGTGTCACTAAAATAAATCTGGTTCGATGAAAAGCTTTGTTCCAACCTGGGAAGAAGAAAAAAAAATCTCACGAGAAAAACAATTAAAACCTGAATGTTGCCCAGAGCATTTGCAATCTGGAAAATCAACCCCAGTGCTCAGTCCCTGAGAGACCCAGTCCTAGAGGGAAATCTCAACTCCCTCATTCCTGAGTCTGTTCAGGAAGTCTTTAGGAGTAAGATTGAGGCTGAGAAAGAAGAATAACAAAAAGGCTCAGCCTATCCTGCCTCACAGTGAGGGCATAGTCAGCCGGCTCCTTTATCAGCTACTAGGGAAGCGTCTCTGGGCTGTGTTTTTCAAACATTGCTGCGGATGTAATGATTATGGGTGGAGGCTGTTTGGGAGCCAAGGGAGTTTATCCGAACAAAAACTTCAGTCCTAAATCTGGACTGTTTCAGTTTCCTTCCTTGTTCTTTCCGTGAAAAGAGCAGCTCTGAGAAGGAGGAAAAAAAATCCCTTCAGAGCAGAAAAGCAATTCTATGGGACTTTAACATGTGGCTAATAATCCACTGTATTCATTAGAAACCAAAAAATAGAATTAACCCTTTTTTTCTTTTTTGCCAAATCGGCAACATGTTTAGCTGGGCAAAACCCAATTAGGAGATAGACAGGCTATATACAAGTATTTGTATTTGTATGTAAGCTTCCCAATGTGGTCTCATGTCACACATCTGGCTTGCACACTTATAACCACAGCATAGTTTTTTTGTAGTAGTTGCCAGTCTAGAATAAAGCTCAAGGCTTGAAATCCCCCAAATGTAATTAGTTGGACGTTTGGGAGGTGGAGGAATATTAGATAGGCTAGGATGGTGAGCATTTCTTCAAAGCGTCACCAGGGATCAACCCAACTCAATAATACCTTCAACTGAAAAATCACCCCAGCCCAGCCCCACCCTCAGATCATGCATTGGATCATGGCCAAGCTAACAGGCACACATATAGCCACATGCCTGCTGCCATTTTCATAAGTCATGGTAATAGTTGCCAGAGCAACTTCCTTGATCATGGTCTGCTGAACTAAAGGCACAAGGTTGCAGGTAGCACTCTATGCATTTTTGTGTGGGCAAGACTGCATCACTTAGATTAAAGGTAGTTTCAGATCCATAACGTACTTCCTGGATGACATTCATCTATAGCGTGGTATGACTTTCCTAGGAAGGCCATTCCATCTGATCCACATTGTCTTCTACACTAGAAAAACCAGCCATGCAAGAGATGCAAAAGCTAGATAGGCTCACACAAGTCATGACTATGAGAGGGTCTAAAAGTTAAATATTGATCACTGTAGAAAGCAAAAGAGAGCAGCTCCTTAATCAGTTTACCAACCATGTCTTAAAAGAATTAATAAGTTGCTACATGACAAGTATATTACTATAGGCCCTAGTTATCTTCCATAGTTTCTACTCAACTGATACATTGTGGTAGAGTGTGCATGTTCTCCACTATTAAGCAGTACCGTCTGCCAGGACCTAGGTCCTAGAAGGTAAACTGTCTCTTGTCAAAGCATTTTGCTCTTTGGAATGATGCTCTGTCTCACATACCCAGGAGTCATTTGACCCCAGATTTTCCCCCCAGGACCTGATTAATGAGGTATATGGAGGAGGGGTTTGATAGTGTGACTGGGTTGTTATTTTACATATATACAGTATATATTTGAGATTTCCCATTTGTATTATCTCAATTTTGTTGGTATTTTTATTATGCACTGTCTCCCACAAGTTTCATAAAATTTGGCAACTTTATAAATCTAATTTATTGTCATTATTGTCGCATAAATGAATACTGTGTCACAAACTGGAGGTTGACTCCAGTGACCTGTGCCTTGTCCAAGGACCTAAAAGTCATGAAAGTACTACCACAAAATGTATGATGTTCCAAGAAAGGACTTCTTTTGCAAAAATTGGTAGTGAGGAGTCCAGGAAATTTAAAATTTCTAAATATTTGGTGAATCCTTTTGGTATTGCATCAAGAATCCCAATTACGATTGATATAACAACTGACTTTTTTTTTTTTACCTCCATAAGTTTCCACCTTGGTTTGTAAATCATAATATTTTGTTGCTTTATCCAATGACTTTTTGAACATCCCCAACTGAATAAATTAAAAACTGCCATGGTAGTCACTGCTTCTTTGCAGCTTTCATTTGCTTTTAAAAGGACAGAAAGGTATTATGCTCTCACCTGAATCAATACCTTCTTTCTTTGTTCCACACCAATCTCACAAAATCATCCAAGCCAGTCATGTATTTAGTTGCGCTTTTAACTGTTTTTTAAATAATTAAGGAGTGAAAGAGTCAAATTTTCCTGCAATCTGGGGAAAGGGCTTAATTTTGCCCCTCCTCATTGGTCCCTACTGAAATCTTCCCCCACACATCTGCTGTTCCTATTGAGAGAAACACCAAACTTTCTTGCTTTGCTATCAAAAATTCCATTTAAACAATTATCTAGACATTGCAGTGTTAACTTTATAATATGGGATAAGATGTAAGGGATGAATACTGAGTGGGTGATGCAAGCTGTATTTTTCAAACTACAGCTTTCAAGATAATTTGATCAGGAATTCTCTGATCCCTCCAAATTCCCAGTTTTTCTGGGAACCCTGAGAGTGGGAGTTGCAAGCCCCTATACAGTATATCATATCTGGACAGCCCAAAGTTAGCGGCGAAGGCTATCTGAAAACAAAAGGGGGGGGGGAGAATACTCATGTTGGTAAATATAGTTTCACTCATTTGTTTGAAGTCTTAGCCACTGATTTATCCCTTTTTGGAAGTTTTCTGTAAATCTTTTCCTTCCTGGAAAAAAAAGAGAGAACTGGTAATTTGGGCTAAAAAAAAAAAAAAAAAGAGCCAGGGCTGATGGGGGTGTGGCTGGATGGAAATGGCTCTTGAAAGGGAGAGAGAGAGACCCTATTTTCTCCCAGCCTCAATTCCTGCTTTCTCCTGATGGCAGCTTGGTTGGAGTCTGTCAGACGGCTTGGAAAGGAAGTCAGATTCCACTGGTGCAGAGTTGCTAGGTCACTAGAACAATAAAAAAGGCAAGAAAAAAAAACACATCCTGGCTGCCACACAGACCAGCCGAAAGTATAACTGTGTGTGTGTGTGCATGTGTGCGTGCGTGTGTGTGCGTGTGCGCAGGGGGACGGTGCAGATAGGCTGGTGCTTTGATGGGTGCTTCATCACTGGAGGTTTTTAAGAAGAGACTGGGAAGCCACTTGCCTGAAATGGTATAGGGCAGGGGTGACAAACTCAAGGCCTGAAGGCCGAATCCAGTCCATAGGTGCTTAGATCTGGCCCCTGGGGCCACCCCAGAAACAAAGGACCAGCCCAAGGACCGGCCCAAGCAAAAATGGAGCTTGGGAGGCCCATGTGCAGCCTTCCCAGGCTCTGTTTTTGGCTGCGACGGCCTCTCGCTGCCCTCTGCCAGCAAAAACGGAGCCTCCTTGAGGGCGGAAGGAGGCCATTGCAGCCAAAAATGGAGCTTGGGAGCCCGTTTTCGCTGGCAGAGAGCTTGGGCCATCACAGACGTCCCTGACACGAGTGATGTCGAGCTGGCCACGCCAACCCTGGCCATGCCCACCCCAGCCTCCAAGGTCAAACACAACCCTGATGCAGCCCTCAATGAAATCAACACTCCTGGTATAGAGTCTCCCACTTGAGCAGGGGGCTGGACTAGAAGACCCCTAAGGTCCCTTCCAGCTCTATTCTGATTGATTGAGGTTAAACATCAATATAGTTCCCTGGATGTGCAGTTGACTGGAATGAGAAATACCTTCAGGTCTGAGTGACTAGAACACTGATGCTCAGTGATCTTGCAAGGCTAATTTGTACCCTGTCCGACTTGGATAACAATAAAGGAATACAGATAGTCCTCAACTTACAGCAGTTCATTTAGTGACCGTTTGAAGTTACAACGGCACTGAAAAAAGTGACTCAAGACCATTTTTCAAACTTATGACCGTTGCAGCATCTCCATGATCACGTGATTTACATTTGAATGCTTGACACCTGTTTCATATTTGTGATGGTTAGAGTTCCCGGGGTTATGTGATCAACTTTTGTGACTTTCTGACAAGCAAAATCAATGGGGAAGACAGATTCACTTAACAACCGTGTTACTAATTTAACAACTGTAGTGATTCACTTAACAAATGTGTCAAGAAATGTCATAAAGTGGGGCAAAACTCACTTAACTAATTTCTCACTTAGCAACATAAATTCTGGGCTCAATTGTGGTTGTAAGTCGAGGACTACCTGTACACATCTGTCTAACATGTTCTTTGCCATGAGGAGATGCCTTTCAGAGGCATGCAGGGAAGCCTAAGGGCTGTTAGATGATTTTCCATAGATGAAGATTTCCACTGTCATCCAAATTCCAATCGTATCATACTATGCTGAGCCTGAGAGTCTGCTCAGGAAATGTCTACATTCTCATAATCTTTGATTGGCAGGAAAACTGTTATTAAACAGGAACAGATCTGAACAATAACAGGGAGCAAACTCTTGTGAGAGGCTCCACCTCCATCAACCAGATGGCATGCCAAGCTATTCCAAAATTGGGTATTTCAGGGCTCACATTTGGCACGACGAGAGATTCCTAATTTTGATCAAAGACCTCTGTGCTACCGTACTTGGTGAGAGTGAGATCCTCATTTAAATAGGAATTGAGCAAACTGAGGTGTTCCTATTCAGGGTCTTGGGTAATCATACCATTGTCCAGAATACTTGATTTTCTTTCCCATCCCAGCCTTACTCTCTATCTCATCCCTTCCAGAGAGTTTTTCAATAACAAAATGAAATACAGATTAGAAAGCATACAAACACATTTCAAACACTGGGGAAATAAAGGTCTCCCCTCACTGACAATATGGTAACAAAGTTGATTGCCAAGCTGGTCCAAGGAGGCCTGTGCAGCCGTTCAAAAGCACCTGCTTATCTCTCTCTCTGAACTCATCATCTTTCTCCCGTGGTGGACCACAGTGGGTAATTTCCCACTTTGTGGGCAATTGGTTTCCCCACTGGAAGGAACCCTTGTCTCGCTCTGCCAACAGACTTTTCAGCCTTGGTTGCCACAGTAGGGCCTGCAAAGGAGAATGATGGCTTGTCAAAGGAGCCATCCTAGCAAGGAGGAAATGCGCAAGCGTTCTGATTGGGTTTTTTTTTTACTTCTCTGCTACAGGAAGGCCTGGGCATGTAAGGCACCTGGTTATTCGGTTTGTATTTTAATTCTTTCCTTTCTCTTGTTATGGAACTGGGAAGCAAGCTGAAGAACTTGGTTATCTCAGAGGATGAGAGTCAATGGCAATACTGAAAGGGATTTTACAATGATTTCCATTGCTTATAACCTAAAAAGAACATATTTTGCAGGATCCAATCTGAGTCGGTCACTGGGACTCAAGATTTACTCTACCAAGCCTTTGGGCTTCTACTGGAGCCCATCATCAGGGAACCACACCTCTCCTCTCCTCCCCTCCCCTCTCCCTCTCTTGAGAGAAGTTCCCTGAGGACAGGCGCCAGCCCGAAAGCTTCGAAGAATAAATCTTTGGTCCTGGTGACCGACTCAGATTGGATCCTTCAACATTATCCTGGGACATGTATATTTGAGAGAACACATTTTGCTCAGAATTCAACATCCCCCTTTTCCCCCTGCTTCAGTTTCTATTGCACCCTACAAGCATAGTTTGAGAGGGGGGGTTACAGAAAGCCCACAATTACCAAAAAAAACTTTCACAGATTTTGGTGGAGATTTTAATTCAAAAAGTGATAACTTGGTGGCTTCATGGCTTTAACTTGTTACACACAATGGTATACAGAAAGCATGAATGGTGCGGAGGGATAGGCAGAAGCACATTGGCACTAAGTAATTAATTAATGGGTGGATTGTCCTATAGGTGGATTGGTGGCTGTTCCAGGACAGACAGTATCTTGGATTGGACACTGATTAACCTGAAAGAATTCTCCTTTATCCTTTCTCCCATGTTCTGCAGTATGAGCTGAGAACAGAAAAAGAAAGGGAAGGAATTACCATATATACTCGAGTATAAGCCGACCCAAGTATAAGCCGAGGTCCTAATTTTACCCAGGGAACCTAGGTAAAATTATTGACCCGCTTTTGGACCAAAATCGGCCCATTTTCGGCCTCAAATCAGCTGATTTTCAGGGCTAAATTGATGCCCGCACAGCAGGCATCAATTTAGCCCTGAAAATTAGTTGACTCGAGTATAAGCCGAGGGTTGTTTTTTCAGCCCTTTTGTAGGGCTGAAAAACTAGGCTTATACTCGAGTATATACAGTAAGTTACTTTACTTAACTAATTACTCAAGCACAACTGAGTTTCTTTGCTCCAGAAACATTATAGCTACTCATCTTAAATATATGTAACATATGTACATACAGTATCTGTTCTGATAGCTGCTAATGAAAATGAAAATCTAAAACTATGTTTAAAAAATTCTTCATTGATTGGTTATGTTTTATAGATGCTGATTTTTTTGCTTTGGTTTTTTTTAAAAAAAAATTGTTAGAATTTTGCTTTATCTTTATTGTCTTTAATTTATGTTGCTATAATAATAACAGATGAAGCTTATTACAATTTATTTGCTCATCTCTAGGTCCTATGTATACATTTGCTGTCAAGCCTGTGAAAGTTCATAATACCAAAAACAAAAGCCCCACAGCAGAAAGCTACAGATGACTTACTTCCAGAAAAGTTTCTTGTAATCTTTGTAACACGGTCTTTTAATGTGAAATAAACTAAGGATTGGTAAGGAGAAGGAAAAGAAGTTGTACAATGAAATGAAAAGGCATGCACTATTTCCACTTTAACAGTGTGCATTAGTGAAATGCAAAGCATGCTCTTTACAGGCAGTAATATACGTTTTCCAGATGTGGCTTCATAATTCTCCAAAGACTATCATTGTTGTCATAAGATTTATGTTGGATAATTTATTAATCACATTTTTAAACCGAAAGTCTTTTTAGGAAGATGAAAGAGAACTTTAAATTAAGACATGTTAATCAAATGTAGATGGCATAGTGCTATCAAACTACCTTTTCTATTTGTTTCAGATTATTTTACAGGCTTCATTGGGTTTATTACCTCCTAAAGTCAGCATTTATATCATAGAAACACTGACAGAATAAATCCCAAGCATTTTGAAAACTAGTGCAAAAAATGTTCTTTTCCCTCTCTGCCCCTTACTGTCAAATACTGATTAATTAATTTTAGTCAAGTGGTTGTTATAGTTCATCTAGAGGTATGCAAGCTATTTAAAGTTCATTTCCAAAAGTTCTGAAGAAGGCATAGTTTATAAAAATTGTGGTTTGTTGATTTATCTCAGCTTCCTTAATGAAACATTATAAGTTGATTGTGTGTGTAAAATGGAACAAGGGAGGAATAGACATGACCTAGTTGAGTTTATATCCACTGGAGCATTTTTTTAATAAATATCATCTGAGCATTCACAGCCACAGTTTCCATCAGATGCTGAAATAGAAAAAGATCAATCCAGATTGCAATGAAGCCAAAGGAAAGTCATTTTCTCTTAGTGCAAAATGGGTTTTTCAGAATTCCCTGAATTCTAATTTCATGTAAAAAGGAAACTCTACCATTGTTAGCTGTAGTACTGTATTGGAGATGTATCATGGGCAAATGAGACATAAGAATGATAAGAGCCTGGTTCAGAAATCATTCCTGCTCTAACCCAATATAGCTTTGCAGCAAGCTATATTCTCTCAGATTCAGGTCCTTATCAATCAAACCGCAGTCTTCTTACAAAGTTCAGCATTTGTTTGGAAGGTAAATACTCTACTATTAATCTGGGAGGGTTAACTTAGATTTGCTAAGAAAATTGCATGTATATAATGAGCATTTTGTTATTTCCTTTTTTGATGGAATTCAGGAACACCGTTTTAAGTAAATATGGGAATATTGAAAACATGTACATGCCTGCTATTAAAAAAATTTTAAACTACAATCTATTTACTGCTTTTCAGTAGTGTATTTTCTGTGAAAGGCTCACCTTTGCAAAATTTCCTTAGAAAATACTGAGTTTGGTGGCTTGAGCAGCAAGTAATGAGGTATGGTATCCTCTAAAAGTTATGGCCACTGTAAAAATCAAGAAGGACTGTAACTTAAAATGTCTCAAAGAGATTCAGGGGAGCTGAACCCTAAAATCTTTCAGGATATATGTTAGGTTATTAGAAGGTTACAGCTTTTGTTTGGCAAGATTCTGTCCATTAGAGTTAAGCCAATAAAGGATTAAACTCAATTGGGCTTCACAATGTCATCTCAGGGCTTGGACATGACAGCTCCCTAGCACCCACCCATAGAACCCACCACGCCATTCTCACTGTCTGCTTACTTGCCTGGGACTCCTACCTCTTCCCTATTGAAAAAAAAAACAGCAGAAGTCAGCTGGGGGTCTATAGTGGGGGACAGTGTTAAATGCAGTGGGCCTGGATTTTTATCATGTGATTACTACAATGGCCGTAACTCCAATACAGTGTCCAATACAGTTTGAATTAGTTGTTTTGGTAACCGTTCTACAGTTTGTCAACTCTTTGGTAGTCACATTACATTCCCACGCCTGTGCCCTTGGATCGTTGGACTGCTGTCTCTGATTGGCACTTCTGGTTCCTGCCATCCTCCTCCCTATTTCTCCCTTCCTCCCCATTCCTTTATGGCAGGCTGCCATCAAAGCAGAGTGAGGCTAAAGCGGTGCAATGGCAGATCATTGGGACTTACTTTGTTAAGAATATCATGGAGCACTCTATCAAAAGCTTTTCTGAAATCTAGATTACATCTACAGAATTCCCTTGTAGTAGCTCTAGAAAGGAAAGCAACGTTTAGTCTGGCATGATATGCATGTGAGAAACTCCAGTTAATTGTAGCGTGCTTGCCAAAGTGCTCACAACCTTGCAGTCATTTAATCATTTCAATTAACTAAAATCTCTTTTATCTTCTTCTTGTCTACCCTAAAGTGCAGTTCCTTCCTTCCCATGTGGCATAACAATGACCAACCAGGCTGCATTTCTATTCTGAGAAAAGAGTGGAGTAGACCCAACTGAAACCCTATTTTTGTAGCCCAAACAATAGTACGTTCAGAGATGCAGAAAGGGTCCTGTCCCCTTTTCTACCCTTGGCCAAATGCCAAGGTACTATCCTTGATTGACATACACACCCACGCTATCTCTCTTTTGCTGCTTGCAGGGATGCTAAAGCTGGTATAGTATTAAGTTGAAAAGCAGGTTAAAAAAATAAAGCTTATGGCTAAGATCTCCATAGTGGTCTCTTAACAGAAAATACTTCTGATACAATAATACTATTTCGGTTCATGTTGTTCACAGTCTGGTATTACTGCACAATAAAGGCAAATCAAACTGACACATTCTGAACTTGGACTTCCTCAACAAGAATAGGCTGTGTATTTTAGTGCTCTGGCTTTGATGAGAGTTCATTACAGTGCCATCAGCAGTTTTATTTTATCAATTTGTTGCATGCTCTACAGTAAGTTTCAGAAACGTCTATACTTGCCATGAAGAAAAATAACAATAATTTAACTTAGGGCATAAAAAAGAGAAAGCAGTTACATTTACTGGCTAATTACAGTTAATGAAAATTTGCAGAGATGTGTATATTATGTAGAAAGCTTTATTATTATCATCGTCCTGAGATTAAAACATCAGGTCCTATATCTTATTTTAAAGGTGATTTTCTGATTTTTATTGAACATTTTGTTTTAAATAGAAGCTGAATTGGGAACTTTTGGGGCAAAGTAAGGAAGATACTATTTATTTATAAAACAGGCAATTTTAGATCAATTTTTAAATACAAGAAACACTTTAAAATGAAGGTTGAGAGAATGTAGCTTGTTTTGAATGTGAGGTCAAGACAGAATTTGAATGACATTGTGTCAATCATATTAAATTAGACCTGATTGAAATCCAGAGTAGTCAGGGGTAAAAGGAACATCAGTTAACTACATACCTGCATTCCAATTTTTGAACATGATATGACATATTGCCAACCTCTTAAAGTAATTGTTGATTAGGTATTAGGGTATAGCACATTTTCAAAAATTGGACAAAATTGTCATACCTATAATAAATGTGTCTTGTAAAGCAATACATCTAAGGATTCATTTTGGAGATGTTATAGGCAGAATAAAAAATCAATAACAAAACATAAGACTAATAGTTGAACAAAAACAGCAAATAGGCTTGACCATAATTTTGACTTTACTGTATCTGATCTTCCTTCATTATGGTGGTTGCTGTCTGTATTCAGTTGTGAGCTATCATTTCATTTATACCAGTTCTTCAGATCTAAACCGAATAACTAAATCTAGATTACATAAATTTATATCCACATTTCAACCCAAATTCTGGATTACATGGAGAATTCTCATTCGAAAAGAATAAATAATGGAATATTACCATCCAGTGTGCATTGAATAAAAATATGTACAAATTCAATGCATATTCCATGTTCTTGCAGAAACTGAAGCATCCCACAAGAAATAAAATGCAAATTTAACATTTGAAGCACAAAAATCTGAGGCATAATCAACTGATACTAATTTCCATAGTTTGTCTTCATTCTGGAGGTATTTAGAATCAACCATAATGAAAAAAAGTATCTAGAAAGTAAAGTAAATCCATATATAATAGACATCTCTTTCTCACTAACTGGAAATACACATTAAATAGATCACCCATCACAAGAGATTTCTAGCTCACATTTATCTAACTCTCACCAGTTAAGATTAGATGGATTCAGAACGCATCTAAATGGTTTTAAAAAGTTAAAAGTTATTACATGTTGGCAGTGGCTGCTTTTCACTACAGTAAACAAATATGCTATAAAAAGTGCTATGCTTGGCCTGTTAACTCCATCAATTAAGAGGACTTTTCACAGTGCTATTCAGTGTAATAAGATATGTACAATTTTAAATTGCAAACAAGTTTTCATCTCCTTAGCTAAAATATAATATATGACCTGATTACTTAGAAAAGCTATTCATAAACCTCGCTCACCAAAAAATTAAACAAATTACTGAAGCTAATTTAAAACTATTTTGGAATTTTCCCATATTCAAAGAGAATTATTTATAATTTCTGTATAAGCAGTATTAAATATCCGCAAGTAAGGATGTAACTAATTCTAAACTGGAAATCTGCAAAACAAAGATACATGAAAACATACCCAAGGAGTTGTTAATTTGTTACTATTGAGCTGTTTAAACATATATACTTTTAACACCGGTGTGGGTCAATAAAGTCTGGAAACTGCAATGCGATGCACATTTACATGGGAATAACTTCCACCGAACATAAGCAAGCTTGCTTTTGTACAAATGTGTATAAGATTGTTCTATAAAACATTGATATTTCTGCCCTAAATTAGAAGGGCAGTCTCCTCCACTTGTCCATTCTCAAAACCTCTTTTCATGTAAAACAGAGGAGACCACTAGAGGAGCATTAGTCAAAGAGATAATCTTCCTCTGCAGTAGCCAAGAACTGTTTACACATTCTTGGCTTTTCCACTCTTGAAAATGACTCCATCTCAGTTGTTTTTTCTGGATTCAGTATTGCTCAAGAAAAATTTCTGAGCAAAGGGAGGTGGGATTCAAGAGAAGATTCCAGGGGCTCCCAAGGTCAAAAGAATGAACTACAAGATTATAAACAAGAGATATAAATATTTCTTAAATATATATAAGTATAAAGCCATGCCAAAAATGACTGAGAGGAGATTTGGGGGATTAAACCATGAACCAGCCACACAAAGTCACCTTACAGGGCAGATGGGCAGGATAAAGATTTAATAAAAAAAAAAAAGGATGTTGAATACTTTTTTTTCCTAACACAGAACTGAAAAGAACTCTTTTTTGGTTACTTCTTGTTTCTTGGAGTACACAGTAACTTGAATGCAATGTTTGGGCAAAGCAAATGAATTTTTCCTCTGTCCCTGGTTTCTTGTTAAATGTTTGAGGTAAACATTTAGGTAAAAACCTGGCCACAGTTTTCAAAAATGTTTCAGTCAGACCTCAGATAAAATGGTGTCTCAACTACAAAATCATGAACTGTTATCCCTTAAAGATCTTCAGTTCAAGAGAGACATTAAATAATTTGTACAGTAGATGAACTGGTTTGGAAGCATTATGTAAAGCTTAATCCTGAGAAGTATTTATATAAAAGAACAAAGTGCTTTTTCCATTAAAAAAATCCTTTTTTTACTTTCAGGTAAATAGACCTCCATACTTTTACCTCACAAGGCTCACAATTAGGAGCAAAGATGGTGGCACAATCTTCCCCTGCCTCAGAGTCACCCCAGTTTGAATAATAAACAAATTCTGCCTATCCCAAGTCCTTGGGAGAGATTTGATAGAGGGACGAAACTGCCAAATCCAATCTAAACATCTGGCTGATTGTACACTTCCAACAACAACAACAACAACAACAACAACAAGGGATTGCTGTCTCATCTATTTGGGAATATGTTCACTTGTTCCAGAAATGGACACAAAGCATTGTTTCACTTAGCAAGATAAATTTTGGGCTCAATTGTAAGTCGAGGACTACCTGTATATCAAAATTCATCTCATCTCAAAATTCTAAATGTACCTAACCGCTCCAAATAATTGTGCAGCATTGGCACAATATATGAAACTGTTGTCAAAGAAACATGTTTTTCCTTTTCCACTAAGTTTAATTTAAACATACTATATAGTCTATTATTTCGCCTTATTTTTAATAAGATTTTTTTTAAAAAAAGAACTCTAAAATATTAAATATTTTATATATATACTTTTAAAGCTGACAACATCAGCTGAAATGATGTCATGCTATCCTGGATTTTATTGTATATAATTGAAAACAAAAGTTAGCCATCTTTATGTAATTTTTTCAGCCCTTTTTAACGAGTTCTGGAAGCATCACACAGTGTATGCAATTCTGCAATAGATTTGTACATATGTTCATCTTTATTTCTAATGGCAGGAGGTTTCTCATCTCTAGAACATCTTTTAATCATAAATTTCCTGTGAACCATGGAATGTTTGAATTGAAAGGTGCATGAAACCAGCACAAGCTGGATGGAAGGATTCAGCTGATACAGATATAAAATAGAAAGTGTAAAATGACATGGGAATGAGAATCTGGGGAATTGTAAATGTGTTCCCAAGATATTTGTGCATGATCAGTAATATCAGCTGTGATTCTGCATCTAGTTTTTTCCCCCATGTTGAAAGCAGAATAAATATTTAAAAAGGTTGGAAGACCATATTCATTTTTTTAGGATTTTAATTGAGACTCATGTCATAATATCCTGCATTTTCTCATTTATATATTCCCAACCCTCCAAATGTTATTCCAGATAAAATGTGCTACATTTGGATTCATTTTGATATTACAAAAAAATACACTTTATTCACATTTAAATTGTCAATCAGGTACATAGTCTATCACAAACCTAAAGATTCTAAAGAACAGATATCAATCAACTGCAATTTTTAAATCACCAAACTAAAAGTAAACCCTAGAGATGAGACATTTAATTCAATATGTAATAGCACTGAAGATGGCTTGCCCATGATAAGTGATCTTTAAAGGTAAAGGTAAAGGTTTGTCCTGTCTAGTCAGGTCTGGTTCTAGGGGATGGTGGTTATCTCCATTTCTTAGCCCAGGGAGCCATGAAATGCTGTTACCTTCCCACCAAAGTGGTACCTATTTATCTACTCACACTTACATGCTTTCAAATTGCTAGGTGGACATGAGTTGGGACAAGTAATAAACTCAGCATTTTAAACCACTGAGCCATCGCACCCCCCTCTAAGTGATCTTTGTACCACAGGTATGAACTTGCTAGATGTCAAACTCATGTCATCACGGTGGCATAACGTGACGTATCAGGACTTTTTCCCCTTTCACTAAACCGGGCATGGGCATGACCAACACATGACGCATCTGGCCCGCGGGCCAGGAGTTTGACAGCCTGTGCTAGATGTTTAAAACTTTTAATTTTCAATATTTTAGTTAGCATAGCCAATGGCATAGTGTCGTGAAAAGTTCAACCTATCTGGAAACGTCCAGATTATACAGTCTATCAATTAGAGTCCAAAATCAGAAGCTTCCTTCTTTTTCTACAGTAGCATCCATGACTATAAAAGGGATGTAGCGAAACATATTTTAACAACAGAGCACACTATCATTTAACAAATTATATACATTGTGCCAGAGATATGGCTAATCTAGAGGTTTAGTATGGCAGTAAACTTTAATGAGTGTAAGGTGTACACTTGTTAAAGTTTACTGCCACACCAAACCTCTAGACTGGCTGCCTTTTTCTGCAATAATATTTCCATAAGTGGAAAACCTATTCTAATTTAATGTTGCTGTAAGTGATGCATAGTTCAGACTTCTAAGCCTTTGGGGAAAGGAACATCTTTAAAAAATGGCAACAGTATACTTGTTTCATTGTGATAGTCAGAATGTTAGCTAAAGCTGGTTAGCCTATGCATGTTTTAGAAGATGGGAATACAAACAAGAGAAAGCCAGCCTCTCTGCCTGCATCCTTGGAGAAAGAGATGGATAATTATTAAGAAAAATGATATAATAAAGGAAAAGACAACTCACTTTTTGCTTGGTAGTTAGAAGAGAAAAAGTGCAACCAAAGGTTATGTCTTAGACACATGAATTTGCTTTCTTCTTTCAGATGAAATGTAATCAGATCCCACTAGTTTCCACTTTGAAGTCTTTCTGAAATCTGTAAGATTACAGGCCTGAACTTATCTCTGTTCCTAGTCAACAATCCTCTTTATTTAATAGGTGTATGTGTGTCAAAAGAAAAAGAAAAAGCAAACAAATGCACAGTGGGGTTTTCAAACATCTGTACAAAAAGGATTTATATGCACATTCCTAAGCACAGCTAATGCTCCTAACCAACAAGAAATAAAAAAATAAAAAATAGACAGATAGATAAATAAAATGTACAACTAAAACTCAAGCATCCCATAAAACTCAAGCATCCAACAAGCTCAAAACAACAATCCAACACTATTATTGTACAGAAAACCATGTATTTTCCATTGTATTTTCCCATTCACTATGTGAATAAGAAAAAGAATCCTGTATTATTTTCTTCTCGGGAATAATTTAGAAAGCTTTTTGTTATGTATTGTATATAATTGTCAGTTGAAGTTCTCATTCTGGTCCTCTGTTGGAGCGGGAAAATACTCTCTCCTGATTGGTTGTTTGGCTGATCAGTTCCCTATAAAAGGGAGCTGTGTCAGCCAGGGAGTTTTAGTTGCCTTACAGGCAGTATTGAATAAAGAGCTGTTAGAAATAACTCTGGCCTCACCTCCATTCTTCGTCCAGAACAAAAACACTTTTCTTCCAAGTGGGTATCTATATACTGTATATCAGTGCTTTTTAAAAGATCAGCATTTGGGCTCATCTTGTCTATAAAAGTGCACCAAGTCCAATGTGAACAAACAATTCTGGAGTTTATGAGTACAG
The DNA here is from genome assembly GCA_032468235.1 of Pseudoxyrhopus heterurus. Taxonomy (NCBI): domain Eukaryota; kingdom Metazoa; phylum Chordata; class Lepidosauria; order Squamata; genus Pseudoxyrhopus; species Pseudoxyrhopus heterurus. Next base: position 32,803 of record JANHJO010001133.1, on the reverse strand, counting down.
CTCAGCTACTAAAAATATCCACATTGTTTTACTGGGAGCTTTTATCCAGGACATTGTGTTTCCACTATCATGAGAATGAAAACGAGCCAACAACAGATGGCAAAAGGAGCGAGGCTAAATACCCATCAAGGCATGCTTTATCTACAGCACTGTCTTTATTTTCCTGAGATTAGCACAACCATCAGACTCTATCCAGAGACAAATGTCAATGATTTCGGAGTGTACCTTTATAGCCTTCACTATAAACCTGCAGAATTCTTATTCAAAGCTAATTGAAGAAAGGAAGCAGGGGGCACTATTATGAAAAAGAAAGGGATCCAAAGAACTATACAAGCTTGTTCAAATGTGGAAAAAGGAATCCAAAATTCAAAAGAAAAGAGAAAATAAGAAATGACCACATCACCTATATGAAAGTCAGAATGGAAGTCTAATGGAGAAACAAAATTCTCTCTCTCTCTCTCTCTCTCACACACACACACACACACACACAAACACACACATGGACTGGCACACATGAACTGTTTACTGGGATTCATTTGGATTCAGAATCGAAACAAATCTATAACTGCTGCAGATGAAGCAGGATCCCTGTGATTGGGGGTGTTATGACATCTTGTGAGTGATTTGGTGCTTCAGAACACTACCGAAAGTTAGATATCCTGATTCCATATATCACTATTTTCAGCTTCATTTCTCAAAGATGGGGAGGACAGGAAGGAAAAGAACAGAATTGAAAGATTGAGAGGTCAGCCTTCTAATCACAGGGTATGATTCTTTAAAAGCTCTGCAAACATGGAATTCTGAGAGAAGGAGAGCCCCTGAAAACATCATTTAATTCAGTGCAAAACCCAAAGTTTCTGTCATGTTTTATGAATATCACCCATTCTATTCTATTCCAAACAAAACAAAAACCTCTATAGGTGGATACTTAAAAAAAGTATTTGCATGCAAAAGGGACAGGTTCCAAAATTCCTGGACCTACTTTAAATAAACTGAGGAAAGCCACTTTTAAAGAATTGTTTGGGTCTATATCCATTACTTTAATAATGTTTTTAAAAATGTTGTAGTTCTATTATTGAGGTGTCTGATGGCAGCCAGTAATGCAGGTTATTTTCTGAAGTACCAGCTCTGGCCAAAAGTAAATCATATATGTATATTATGTATAGTCTTACTGTTTAGCTCCCAGTATTGTTTGGAGGGAGTTACAGGTAGTTCTTGACTTACAATTACAATGGAGACCAGAATTTCTATTGATAAGCAAGGTGGTTATTAAGTGAGTCTCGCTTGATTTTACCATAGTTGTTAAGTGAATCACCCAGTCATTAAGGAACTCCAGCTTCCCCTATTGACTTGGCTTGATAGATAGATAGATAATGATGATAAATCAATATTTTCTAATTCTGCCATAGATGTTACTGGGTGATAAGAAAACACTCTGAAATCCATATTAGGCAACCAGGATTGTAATAAAGTTTAAAGTTTGGAGGCACTAAAGTACCTTGCTGATTAGGATCCTGTAAAATGTTGAGTTAAATCTTTGACTTTTTATTGGACACATGTAGCTTATTGCTTGTTTATGTTGGAATTACAAGGGTGGCATCATGCCCACCTTAAGTACAGTACTACCAGGATGCCAAGTGGTTGAATCACGAAGTTCTTTATTTAGCGTAGCATTGTAATACAGCAATAATTAAGCATAGGTTAGGACTAAACATATGGAATAACTAACAAGGTGTTTGAGAGAGGAGAGGAGAGGATAAGCATAACAGAATGGGAGACATATTTATACTGTTCTAGACAGTGGGAGTAAAGGAGGTCACATGGCTTAGCAACAGGGCTAATGTTACTAGCAGGATAGTGTTCCCAGGAAAGGATATAATTATCTTGGAGACAAGCAGTCTACAATAGCATGGGAAGATAGCTATACCTGGGAAATGAGTAGGAGGCAATCTATGTAAGGTTTACTATGAATGTGTAAATATGCAACACAATAATATTCAATAAACCTTTCTGCGATTTTTGGACAGGCACAACTGAGCAGGGGAAGGTTTTGAAATGCAAATTCTCAACAAATAAGCCATGACCCCAGAATAACATAATTGCATATAAGTCAGATAGATAAGCAAATAAATAAATATGCAAGATGCTACTCTTGTTACACTTCAGAGTACATAGCTGGAGGAAATAACATAAATGCCCAGGAGCTGCATGCAAATCAGAGGATTAATCTCCTGAAGAATGCTTTATGTTATAGGAATCCACAAGCAGATTTTCTTCAGCCACAATAAATCAAAGATGCGGGTAGTTCGGTTTGACTGATGGCTGCACACGCCACTGGCAGCAGGGCAGTGGCATATATGAAATAGCAATAAATAGTTGTGCTGGCAGCTCAGGAGCCCTTGCTCAAAGTCACTAGAAGAGGTGGAAAGCTCTGGGACAAAGTTAAAAGCCAAACGGAAGAAAACAGCTTTGCTTTTCAGCACCCGACTCTTCTCTTTTGCTTCTGTGCAAGACAAGAACAAACGCTCTTCAGCTTTCAGCTTTAAGATTTCAAATTACATGTAAATCAAAGGGATTTAATCTCTCTATTGACCTTTGTGCTGCTGTCATATTATAGAGAACTATTAATTCTTCTCCCCTCCCTATCCCTTTAAACGGAGAAGAGCTACTGGGAAGTTTTCAAAATTAAAACTACAGTAAATTTCCCTCTTCCCTTTAATCCCTAAATAAAAATTGTAAAGTAGTCATTAGATTCAGGGTCAGTCTATAAATCCAAATTCAAGAACACAAGAACAGAAATCCTACCTTTTTTCATGTTTTATTTGTTTTATTTATATCTCTATCTATATATATAAAAGAGAGGTCCGAAAAATAGTTTGTTTGTATGTGCTCTATAGAAAAGCGCAATTCTGCGCCAA
>JANHJO010001133.1:19736-29785 GCA_032468235.1 Pseudoxyrhopus heterurus | reverse complement strand
GGCCCTATAGCCTCAGCTGACTCGTTCGAGCCAAGCAGATCCAGGCACCCCGACCAGAAGCCGCCTCCATTGACTCTCCCACTGCCCGCTCTCCAAGGCGGCATCCATGGCTGCTCTGCCCGGCCAGGAGCTCCTGCAGTGCAGCGTCCGGCTGCTTCGCCTCAATGAGGAACACCTCCGGGAAGGGCTGCCCATGTCCCAGCCCGCCCAGAAAGTGCTCCTCCGCCTGGAGCTCTGCACGCGGGATGGCAGCGCCGAGGTGGCCGTGACAGACGGTTAAGCAAAGCCAAGCAGTGCAGGCAGGGATGGCTGGCCGGGGAAAGGGCAGGAGAAACAGGGCAGCTGGCAGCCTGGGAAAGGAGCGTCCTGGAGCGGGCTTCCTTGGCCCGAGAGAAGAAGCAGGGGAGAAGCTCCACGGAAAGTTTCGCGCTCTCGGCAGCCTGTGGGGAGCTGCTGCTTGCCTTCCTCGCCTGTCCCAAGAAACCTCTTCGCCAGCGGGGGTGGGCAGGGCCTGCCAGAATTCCTGCTACCGGTCCGCCCGGACTGGGGCATTCCGGCTGAATCCCACCACTGGATAGATGGTATTGTAAATCAAAACCCAAGCTTTTGTCCTGCTAATTATACAGTTGCATACAAGAAGACATTCCTTGACAATATTGTATGTTTCAATAAACATACAATAAGTGGACAGACATTGACCCAACCCTTACAGGGAAGAAAGTTAAGCACAGCATATTTCTCCAAATTTGAATGCCTATTTACTATTGCAATTGTTTATTGATTAAAATAAGAAAATAGTGAATATAGAAAAGCACTTTTGGATATTAGAAGTGTCTTTTATTGCCAAGATTTTTTAATGAAAAGCATCATAGTTTCTTTTATGGAAATCAAATCACAATGGCCATAGCTGGTTTCTTTATCTGTCCTAACTGTTACATTTCCTGATAATTGTTTGAAACTATTGATTTATCTATTAGTGTGGTTCAGATGTGGGTCCACATCGGTCTGGTACTGAAACAAAATCTTAATATTTTGTTCAGAGTCAAGGTGTTTAAGGGAAGTCAAGGGAGAGAGGCACCAGGACCAATTCTAACAACTAAAAATAAGATTGCTCCTTTTGTAGAGGAAATAAAGAGTTGCTGGAATTAATATCATGCCCTTTGATAGTGACCTAAAATGGAATATTTTCCAGTACAGTTCCTGAGTTTTTTTTAACAACATTTATTGAGCTGAGGTGGGATGGATTTACATGAATACAAGAAAATAATCTTTTTTTTTTTCATTTAGAATTAAGTAAGTATGTTAAGTTTCTCATTCTCTTTCTTCCCCATAATCCAATGTTTAGATAGGTCTTTTTCCTTATCTTTTTCCTAATAACAAATATACTTTTAGCTACGTCTTATACAATAAGCTCCTGGGAATCAACTATTACAGAAACATTTCTGTCTTGCATTGAGTTCCTCCAAACTAACATGCTTAATTTTTATATTTAAGCTAATAGCTCTTGATATCACAACAATCATAAACGCATTTAAAATTCAACTATAAAATCAAAATTAATATAATATAATTAAAATTACCTGGACAAATGTGTGTGTGTGTGTATATATTTGTCCATGCAACTATTTTAAACATTTTGTTGACAGACTCTCTAAATGTACAGATTTTTGTGATCTTGTGTATCAGAATGTTTTCTTAAAAAAAGATAAAAAGTGTTGTCAAATAAATAGCCTCAGTCCACAAGGGAAACAATGATGTTAAATCTATATTTATAGAATTAAATATATAATGGATGTGGAGATCAAACTATAGATCATGAAAACATATCCTTAGAATGACGTCTGACATCTGGGAGCAAAGCCAAGAAGAAAAGCGTCCACATTATGAACTCATGCAATTTCAAGATCAAAGAGCACATTGTTTCTGTAATCCAACCCAATTCGACTTCTTTCAGATTTACAAATAAAAAGATGAACTGTGTTTGTGTGTCTCTCACACACACTCACACTCTTTCTCTCTCTCCACCCCACCCCTCTCTCTCTGAGAGAGATGAAGAAGAAAAAAAATAAGACAAGACTTTTCAGATATTCTTATGGAAGAGTGTGTATCTGTAGTGGAATACTAAAGGATTCTTTAATCTCTGTTCATTCAGTCACTTTCTGAATTTGATGTGAAATTGTCATGATAAAACTGCCAAATGTTGCAATAGCTTTAGCTCAAAAATGCACTTAAATATATTACAGTGTAAATTTTAGAATGTTTTTTGTAATGTATTTTTGTAGAAAACGTAGCTTTGAAACTAACTACATTATATGTAATATTGGATAATATCAGTAATTTTTTCTTCCACAACACGATGGATTTTTTTTGCAGTGAAGTTGAAATCATACCAGCATTAAGACTTAGAATGATGTATTGATGTTGCTTTCAGCTGCTGCTTGGGACCCACCCAGAATTTGATATAAGACAAGCAGCTAGATAAATATTTCATATAAAATAAATAAATAAATAATTTAAATTAAAAAAGAGCTGTTCCAAATATTCTTTGATTAACATGATATGAAAATTAGAACAAGAATTACAGTTTGTCTCATTCACTTGCTGCTGTTCAGGACTACCCTTTAAATTTTGTATAAATTATATTTTTACTGTTTTGTTCCGGTGGATAAGTCCATCTAAAGTGATACTTCATTTGGTCATGCTATTTTATACTTCAATCACAAGAAGCAACCTTCCCCCCCTCCCCATTAATTTAAGCATCTATGTGTTTTCCAACTCTACACCTTTAAAAATGGAACTCAACACCCAGAATAAACAAAAGGATGAGTAGCTGAAGTAATCTTGATTTGTTTCTGGTATCTTGGGAGTGTAAATATAGATTGGTTTTTTTGTGCAGAGTAGTCCTTAATGACACCATTGTGACCTCCCTGCTTTAAACATTTGTGCAACCAAAAATAATCATGACAAGATTCCAAATTATGATTTTACATGACTTAGAACCAACACTCCTTGTTCATTGAGTTTATAGTGACAATTTTCCAACGTTAAAGAATCTATGCCATCAGAACAGAAAGAAAACTTCATGAAAATTAATATGGTTTTGTATAAACAATATGTACTTAGAGAGTAAAAAAACAAAGTGAGTCACGCCAACACAAGTGAAAGTGAGACTGAGTGTGATTTATACATTTTTATTCTCTTAGGGTTATCTATCCATTTAGAGACAATAAATAAATAAAATCCTATGCAAAAATCTATTGAGATAAATAGAACACTTGTTCTCTAAGATTGTTAATAATCTATATATTTGAAAGAACAAGTTATAGAAAGTCAGAGTTCATTAGAATCTTTTATGCTGAAGACTGAGGTAAAAATGTAGAATACAACAAATAGGTTTGGATGTTCTCACATACTTATGATGAAAAGGAGAAACTTCTTGAAAGAGGATTTTTTTTTTTAGTTTGAGTACTCTGCTGGATATGTGAATGAAATAAATTTTTCTCATGCTGTTCAGGCATTCTTATAAACTATCCGATGGCATTTACCCTTATCTCAAAAGCTTGTTGATATAGGGATATGTCTGTACATCTTTATATTTGCATATACAGTACATCATACTCTACTCATGTTATAAATGTTTTTAACCCTACTGGTGAAATCCTATAAATATTTGTTTTTCCCAAAGTAAGTGCCAGGGATGTTGGGGGAGGGAGGGAGAATGAACTGTATGAAACAGAGAAATCTAATTTTACAGATATAAAAATGTGCTTAGAAGATGTATCAATTGCTACATCAGCTTCACATTACTTATAATACTTCACTAGTTTAACTGATAAATTTATCTATACATTTCTTAAAGTATATACACTTATTATGCCTTTTTTAAAGGCATAAAAGACAACTTGCTCAAAAGACTGATAGTAAAAACACATTTTCATAAAGCTACATATAAATTCTATATACCCAAAGCTTGCGATCTATTTAAATAATTTATTTACAAGAAAGAGAAAAATCGAAAACAAAACAATGTTAAGAACTATTCTCAAATTTAGTGATCTATATTAAATCTATGGTCATTAAAGCATGTAGTGGAAACAGTATTTGAGTGCTGAGTGTTAAGCATTTTGTGGCCTATTATAAATTTCATATATGTGTATGTTATATAGAGCTGCACAAATCATACTTTTGAAGTCAATTTCATTTGTACCATGTCTGTGTTATAGAGCAAAACGAAGTCAAGCATGCCTACTTTCCATTTTCAGGCAACTGGAGGAAAAGTTTCTAATAACATTTGAAAAATAGCATGAAGAAGCATCACAAGCAAGCATGCCACTAGCAGAGAGTTTATAAAATGCATTTCTCTGTATAAGTGCCATAGAAGATTCTGATAGATTTGTTTTCTTTCTCGTGGCTTAAATGTATTGAATATGTCAAAAAGGAGTGATTGTTCTTCTTACCATCATTACACAGGTATAGAAAATTTTTCAGTGTCTCTCCAGATATGTTGGGGTACAACTTCCTTAATTCTTAATCAGTAATCATCTGCTTCCTATGGATGATAGCAAATAAAAAGAACATTGAGCTGAAGAGGACACTGTAGACCTGCATGGCTTCCTACTAAATTAATACACCAGTTTATGATGAAATTGCCCTTTCTAGTCACCTTTACCTTATTTATTGTTACATTTCTATCCTTCCCTTTTCTTAGACATACTATTCATTTTTGACTTCTGCCTTATTCTTGAAGACTAGGCAGCAGAGATTAGATAAAAGAAATTTATGAAAATATTAAGATTGTAAAATAACATATATAGAGAGGTAATGGTAGTTGTAAGACTTATTTTATTATTAATGTACAATATATAGACATGACGGGGATTGTAAAAATCGAAAGCTGAAACAACGTGTATAGTTCGCAAGATTTACTTGATTTTCAATGTACAACATATAGATATAATAGAGATTGTAAAGATTGAAAGATTTAATAACATGTGTATTTTGTAAGATTTACTTCGCCATCACTGGACAATGGCAAATGTTGATTAAAATGCAATAAAAATGATTAAAAAATAAATAGATTAATCCAACAGATTAATTCCTCTCCCTGCCTTTTCTATTACCAAATATTTGGTTCCAAGAGGAGAGAATGGAAAGGTTGGCAAATTTGGTGAATCTTAATGTAATTCTTAAGTAGGAATGCATCTGACTTTTGAGTAGCCAACCAGAAACCTTATCCTAAAACTAGATTTGGAATACTAGGGCCAGATTCAAAACTAGATATTTTGCATGTATATTTCATTAACATTAATGATAGATTACATGATCACATTCAAGTCATTTTCCTCTGTCACATTAAAAAGGACAACTTGGTAAAAACCTGGGAGAACTCTTAAGGTGGCACTTACAGCTTTGGGAGTTACGTGAAACCTTTGGGAGACATGTAAACTGTTGCAAAGATATGAAACTAGGCAATGTTACAGCTCACTGGGAAAGACAATAATCAAACAGACCGAAAGAAGGCAAAGAACAATATAAAGAGATTTGAATATAAAGCTGACTGTTTACTCATACGAGTTCCTTCTCAGAGCCAGTTACACAAAGCTAGAAGAATGAGGGTGAGAATGGGGTTGAATGGGAAATGGAGGTTGTATGTCCCTCATCCTTAGGAGTCCAATAGGCCAACTTGAAAAGTAACCTGCTCTTCTTGAAATTCTTCTTACTCGAAACTCATATAAACTGCAAGATAGTAGAACAAGTAATTTGTAATTATTTCTAAAGTCTTCAAGTCGCTTGACATCTTTACAACTAGCATAATTAAAATCTTATTCTGCTAAGGCTGCTTGTGGCCTGCAAGTAGAAATCAAAACATGAGAAAACAGTGGAGGAATATTTTAACTTTTCTTTTCATACGCATTTTGTTTGCTTACAGTAATATTTGCTTAGAGTAAGGTTTATTTCTAAGAGTAATGAAGTCTCAGGCATTGAAATAATGGGAATCATCTGACTTCCCAATCAAAAAAATATTACAATGCTTATGCAAGTTGACCTCTAGTCAGGAACAGGAGGAGGGAGTAGGAAGACTGGTGAATGTATATTTACTGTTTAATACAAAACTTAACAACATCCTATAACATTCCACAATTGTTGGTTGACTTAAATGAAGAAACGAAAGCCAGCAAAATGTTTGCCATTATTGCTCAGGTAGCAGAAATTACTTGGGTTACAACCACTTTCCATTTAAGCTGAGTGATTTACTATATTATTCATTTAATATAGTACAGTATATATAGTATAATATAATATAGCATATAGTATAATATAGAATTCATTCTTCTTGAGGAAAATATTAAGAGGGCAGAGCTTGCACTGGGATATCAATCATTTGTGTTATAACTCTAACCCTGCTACGGATGCCCCTGCAGGCATATAATACCTTTTTCTACAAATAGATAAAATCTGTAATGATATGGGAATTCTATATTGAATCCAGTTCTCCTGGTCAACCTCCATGCAGAGTGGATATCAGATGACTGCTATTCTTAAGAAACAATGGAAGATGACAGTTCATGCTATTTTAATGTGATTTGTATTTCAACATTTTTTCTTGGAATTTTTCTCTCTTATTACACAGAGACATCCAATCGATCAAATCTAAATGAAACTCTCAGAAAAGAAACCATTAAGCATTAGAAAGTGCTAGGTTATTTCTATTTAAAAGCCAACATTTCCAATATTTACACAAAAAAAGGTATTTTCATGTCCACTAAAACAAACTCCATACTATTATTTATAATGGACATTAGGCACAGACGCAACTGAAAATATGGCTATTACTCATTACTTGATTAAAAGGAACTTTTCTTTTTTTAAATAAATTTCATTAAGTCCCATTGTAAGATAAAAATACAGAAAAAAAAGTTAAGAGAAAGAGAAAGAAAAGTGCAAAGAGGATTAAAAGGAACTTTTTATTCAAAGATTTTGTTGATGAGACCATACGATTTTTTTTAATCACACAAAAAGCTGTATCTGTGGTATGATTAAGGCATTTAAAAGAACATCAGTGAGTATAAAGACTCTTGATCCCAGAATCAAACAAAAAATAATGTACATCTATTTGTACATTTATTTTAATGTTCCCATGAATTTACAATATTCATTTAGGACATTTTTATGATCTACCTAGGATTTTAAAGACAGGTGACATGCATGATATGAAGACTTCCATAGAAATTACTCAAGTTGCTTTTGGAATTGGATCAAAATATTTTGAAACCTTCTCTTATCATCACTTGATGGCATGGCTGCTGTGATATTGAGGTTGGGTAGATTCTTCTCTGGAAAGTGTATTAGGGTGATTTTGCACACATAGGCTTAGATCAGTCATTGTGTATGCAAACAGCCCTGTCATCGTGCATTCCAGGTTGGTCTCCAAAATGAACATGGCTTTCCTTGGTGCTTGCTTGGCATTTGAGCTGCAGACATTCCTTCTATTCTGCATTAATCCCATTACTAAACACCTGCAGACATGCAATAACAGTTTTGAAGCCAAGTCCCTTGGAAATGGTTTTAGAGGAGAACATAATCTACCATCCTGCTATCAGGAGTCACATTACACACCTGCCAAGTTTTGCTTTTGGTTGGAGGATGGGGAGGAAAGAACACTCTCTTTTCTAACTCATAACAATATAAAACAAAAAATACTGTATCAAGAGGGGCAAGTTAAGGAGACAAAAACTACATATTTTTTAAAGTTTACTGCCACGCAGTCCATTAAATGTTATAACTTTCTAGATTAATATTTTCTTAATATTATTAAAAGCCTATTTTAGATTTTAAATATTTACACGAGAGCACGACAGAAAAGCCACAACTCAGAGCCCACTCAGACATGTTCCAAAAGATCCATTAAAATAGAAAGATGACTCATTCCGATATACACATTGCCATTCCATCGAGTTCTCAGGGTTTTTAATCTGATAACTGCTGAAACGCATTCCAATGTGAAGTTTCAAAGGATGAAATAATTGTTTTTCTTACCCAAATTTCTTAACTTTCACTCACCTTTTATATAAATATCTGCTCCTCAGTGGAGCCATGGTTCCTGCGGATAAATCCCTCACCATACCGAAGACTGGGCGGAGTGTAACTGCAGCCAAAGGGTCAAATTGCTTCATTGCTGTCTTTCCTTTCAAGGTTGATTATGAAAAAGCCCATCTGAGATCCTTTGTGCCAGAAACCCATTACCCATATTACAAACCATCCATAGCCATGATTATTCTTCAAGAGCAGCAAACCTTGATTAGTAAATTTGTTTTAAAAAAAAATCAGAATAGCAATGGCATGTAAAATATATCCCTTTCTTAAATTCTGCATACATTCAAAAGGAAGGCTTGGCATCCTGTTATCTCTACTTCTGATATAATTCCATTGAGATCTCATTGCCCCAGCCTATCAAAAACAAGCTGAAAATAGGGAAACTGTTGGCACAGAAAATGACTGGAATATCTTGTTCCTCTTCTAAGAAGAAAAACAACATTCCAGAATGTTATGGTTCATCATACCCCCAGAATTTTTTCATTGCCTTCTGCCACCACGGATATCTTTTCTGCCATGATTTCTGCCCATGTATGCTCAAGCTTGTGGTAAATGAAACAAACAAAATGTTAAAAATGATATTTATATAGTTACTTACCAAGCACATCTTAATTATATTACAGTAACCAAAACATCTTTGCAATCCACAAGACATGTCTCAACTTTTGAGCTTATGTTTGGAAATTGACAGTTGAAAAATTTGACACGCCCTATAAAAATGTGGCAATCATGAGTAGGAAGTGCTCAATTGTTAATTCTCAAGTTCCAAACACTTTTCTGGAATAGCAACAGGAACAGTAGCAAAGGTAAGCTACAGTCTAATTCAATCATTTTTATTCAATCAATGACCAGAAAAATTTAAGAGAACAAAAGCAGTGTGGAACAAATAATTATTGAATTACCATAGTAAAGCAACAATTTCTAGTTGTAGAGGTTTAAAACCTATTTAAAAATCCTAAATTGACTATGGAGCCTTAAGCGCTGTAATTTCATAAAGTTTAAGATTAACCAACAGGCTCCAGATGATATAAATTGAAGCTCAAAAGCCAACATTTCCTCCCTTTCCAAACTTAACTTTACAAATATTTCTTCTAATCACTCCTGACTTGAAAGGTTGTGTACAGAAACTCAGGAAGACAGGGAGAGAGACAGAAATCTAAAAAAATAAACAAACACACTCCAAGCCAAAGAAGGGATAGGGAGAGAAGGAAAAATAGAGAGAATAGAGTGATGAGTAGATTCTGAGAAAGGTATGTTGTGCAAAAGACCATCTGCAAGTATCATGTTATGTTCTTAAAACCTTCACTGTTCAATCATTTCAATGCACTGTATCCAAAGTTTTTGTATATATTTGAGATATATATTTCTAACTGTAACCTTTATTTAATAGCCAAGCTTAATCTATTTTTTTACCGCAGTGTTCCTAGTTAGGGAGATAATTGAATTTCTAATGTACTATTATTCTTTTCTCCTTCTTCCTCTGATTAGCAGAACGGCTTGAATTTAGGACATACAAATCTAAATCTAAATCCAGCCAATTCAGCATAGAATGTGCTCAAATCATAAGCCTGTTTCCTATATCAAATGTCTACATTAAAAACAACTTTAAAAATGTGCATTTATTTTTGTCCAGAAGTTTCCCAAATGAATCCATTTTTGGAAAGCGGATTTCACAAACATGCATGTTTGCGTAGAGCTTTCGTATACTATCAAGAAATGCACTGCATTTTGTGCAATGCATGCTTTTTTCCCCCTAAATATTTCACCACAGAATACCAACAAGTACTGAGAAATGCAAAAATGCAAATTAGTTCAGATTGCTTTAAAAAGCTATTTTTTCCTATATCCCTAGGCTTAGTGTATTTCTCGTAAATGTCTTTAGTTTTATTGTTCATCCAGCACTAAATACACCGTAACTCTTTTTAATCAAGGGAAACAACACCCTAAGTATATGC
>JANHJO010001130.1:204862-214970 GCA_032468235.1 Pseudoxyrhopus heterurus | reverse complement strand
ACTCCTGCGAGTCCCTTGGACTGCAAGGCAATCAAACTGGTCAGTCCTAAAGGAGATCAACCCTGACTGCTCTTTAGAAGACCAGATCCTGAAGATGAAACTCAAATACTTTGGCAACCTAATGAGAAGGAAGGACTCGCTGGAGAAGAGTCTAGTGCTGGGAACATTTGAGCACAAAAGAAGAAAGGGATGGCAGAAAATGAGGTGGCTGGATGGAGTCACTGAAGCAATCGGTGTGAGCTTAAGTGGACTCCGGGGGATGGTAGAGGACAGGAAGGCCTGGAAAAACATTGTCCATGGGGTTTCGATGGGTCAGACATGACTTCGTGATTAACAACAGCAGCATTCTAATATTTATTGTATTTTATATACTAATACTTAAATAAGTTTAAAGTTTAGATGGATCATACCAGCCAAGGTTATCTGTAGCTCAAACTGTGTTATTTGAACCACAACTGGTTTCAAAAGTTATACAGACCTCAAAGTACATTTAACTTGTGTAATCATATTTAACACACTGGTCACAGTGTATTTAGGTGGCAATAGATAAATCAGGAAAGTTTTGATTAATATGGAAAGTTATAGATGAAATGCTTCATTCTAAATACAGAAAATTGTATTACACATCTGGCTGAATATTGCTCTACACTCACATAACTCATCATGAATAACATTAAGGTCATATATACATTAGATAAACCATGATGATATGTAAATTAAGAAATTATATTAAAATCATTAATGAAATATATTGAAAGATTATAACTTTAATTTTTAAAATCAATATGAAGGTTGGGCATTAAGCCTAGAGCGTAAGGGCCAATGTTATCACTGAAGAAAGCACTTTTCTGAGCACTACAAGGAAAAGCCATTATTCACATTTTTCTGAGAGACAATAACCTCAAAATACATTCTGTAAAACATAGTAAGTGGTCAGTCTCATAGCAACTTAAGCAGTTCCTTGGATAACCAGGAAATAAGCTGTTTATACCTTCAGAGCTCAAAATCAACTCCTTAAACTCCTCCTGAGGAGGCAATGCATATCTTTCAATATCAGGGTGGTATGACCTTGGTCTTCTTTTCCTGTACATGAGCCATACTTATATTTAATGAAAGCTAAACAAAATTAACAGTGACTGATTCTGTTTCCATTTTTCCAGTGCTTCCAAAAGACAATTCTACTTATTCCTTTAGATACATTTATTGTGGAGCAAAGAATGAGACCCTAACACTAACCACTTCCTTATTCTTTTGTGGAAAGTCTGTAAAACCCAGTTATTATAGATTTATGTATGATTTGTTATTTCTTGGATGCTGGGCTTATTTATTTTCTTGTTATATTGACTATGCTTATTTTTTAAAATAATGTAAGCCACTTAAAATACTGATTGGATTGAAACACATGCAATTTACAAAAGAGGAAGAAAGAGCCCCAGGCATTATTGCCTTCTATTTGTATAGCTTCTATGTTTTCCCTTTTTAAAAATCATTTCCCCATACAAACATTCCTTAGAGACAAAAGATTTGTATCACTGTATATTTTAATTAGTGTTGGTAGCTCTATAAAACTGTAAGCGCTTGTTAGGATCATCTTGCACAGTAGAAAATTGTTTGGCTCAGACAATAGACAAGGTTAGTTGCTCATTGGAACAGAAATCCATATATTGACCTTTATAGATTACTGTTTTGATGCAAATGCATTTCAGCCTTTTGCAAGTTCATTTATCTTATGATTTAAAATGAAGACCATTTTGCTAATTAGAAGACAGCTGTTCAGTTAAGTAAATGACTCATAGAAGCATATTTATGGTATATAACTAAATTTCAAACTTTAGAAACTTTAAAAGGAAATAGAAAGGAGCAGATGCTTGTTAACAGTATCCTGAAAAGTGTTTCCAGAAAGTTGTTGAATAGCTCTTAATTTAAAGACTAAATGATACAAAGCTGGAAATTCCCAAACATCGAAATGTTATGGTTGTGATTATACCTCATCTACTTCATAATTATCTGTTTTGTATAGCTCATGATTACATCATTTTGAATAATAAAAAGTCCTGGATTCAATGTTCAATAAATATGGTGGTTTGCCTCATTAGCAGAGGATATTGTTTTTGATTCACATTTTTTTCAACCAAGTAATCTCTCCAGTGAGTTGGGAAGAGGTGCAGTTTAAAATATGTTATAAACAATTATAAATACTAAAAATACTGAGTTTGATCCAACTTCCTAAATGAAGTTTGTGAAAGCATCTTCCCCTGTTTTATTTTCTGACTCAATCTAAAATATCATAGGTTCGAGATCTACCAACAGTTCCCACTCACTCCTGTATACCTCCAAATCCCCTCTTTTTAAGCAAACCTATCTCTGTCTCAGACCAGTTCCACATGACCCCAAATAGTTTTGGCAGTTTGTAGATATACATAATCAAGCAGCTTCTGAAGCAATACATACAAATGTAGATATGTAGACAAAAAATAAATTAGTTATTTGATCTTGAATTGCATTGGGAGTTAAGATGAAAGCAGAGTTTGTCAGGATAGAAATGTCAATTTTACCAACAGCCTATAATCAGACAGCTTCAAAACCCAAAAGCAAAAGGAAGAATTCTATTTAGCCACAAGAAAAGCTTTTCAGTTAAGACAGTAAACTCACAGCAGTGGAGAGGTATTAAGTGTTGATGTCTTCATTCATGGTAAATGCAGAAACTACTGTAGCTTGTCTGGGTATGAGGCATAGATGTTTCTGATTTTTTTTTTAAATAGATGGCACGGTATTTGGCTGCCAAAGTGAGTATGCTATAAAATCCATCAAATAATGCAATTTTCCTAGGCAAAACTAGATACCATGGGTGTAATTCCCAGTAATATGTCAGGATGATTTTGTTCTTTAAAATGGTGATGTTTGCTTACCTTTGGGGACACATATGAGCATATGAGAGTGAGACTGCTTCAGTGTCTTAGGCACAAGAAGTTTTCCTGAGATTTTTTTCCCCATTTGCTATCATTGTTTGTATCTGACAATGGGATGGCTTCTTTCCTCTAAAGCTGATGGGTATTGTAAAAACATGTTTGGTAGTTGCCAGGACTATACTACTGATAATTAGGGGCCTTTCAACTACTCTTTTTCTCCAGTTGTTTTTCTTGGTGGATTAGGTATGCAAACTAAATCCATTGACTCATAGATGATTGGGTGGAGTTAGTCTTATGCATGACTGGGCCTATTTTGATTAAATTTAACCCCACTAGGGATGGTTGATGAATCAAATAACTTTTCATTGGTATTCCCACAACATACATTAACTTCCCTCCATTCATTGACCCAGTTAAGCATGTCATAGCTGATTCATACATGGCCTGAATAGTACAGAAATGGCTGCATTGATGGATATCTGTTGGGTAGCCCCCAATGACATACCTTAATCGATCACACAAATAACATGAGTTGTATTATTGAGTTGCATTTTGGTACAAATTACATAATTGCATCTTTCTACAATAAAGTCACTGATGCATTTGTCATCATACTGATATGATGCTGTAACAAGTGCCTAGGCCTATATGTTTGTGTTTACCCATGCTGTTCTGGTGAAATAAGAAAATACGTACTTATGTTATATAGAATTAATGTCATAGTCACATTTTATGCAGATAGCTTCAGCTTCTATGGTTGTTTCAAGAATGAACAAGATGAAAGGCATAATAATTTGGTTTCCAGGATTTTTGTTATTATGAGTATTGTGGTAAGCTCAGATTTGGACCAACAACGAGCACCCAGTTTCAGAGTTGCCAAATGACCGACTACCCAAGGAGCTGCAAGTAGAGAAGATGGGGCTGTTTTGAAATCAGCGGTACAGCTGCCACCAGTCTTTCAAGTTGAGTAGTCTGTGCTGTCACCCGCTTTCAGTACAAAAGGAGAGCAGAGCACTCACTCTTTCCAAATGATCAACCTTGGGGCTGCTTTTAATTAAGAAGAGCAATGTGTTCAAGCCCCTCCATTGGCAACAACCATTTGTTAATCCAGATTCTGTAGGCCTGGACTCCCAACTTGAAATCCTGTGACTTTGAACCTGAACTGACTGATGAATCTTCTACATTATTTGGACCCTTGGACTTAACTTGACCTCTCTTAGGGCCACAGGTTTGGATTGGATTTCCTTTAAGGCAAATTTGCTAAATTTGGGGGGCTTGTTTCTCTACTGTATGAGCATGGTATTTGCACCCACATTTCCTTGGTTTGTTTACTTCATAAAACTTACAGTAAAGTTTGCAAGCACCTTTCTGTGGCCTTGTGTGTGCTTGACTTCAGATAGGACAATGAGTAACAATAGGAAATGGGAAAGTGAACTGTATGAAAAATGTTCATTTTATTTCTGGACTTGTGAATAAGTTCTGGACAACCACAAGATAACATCAATGACTTTTCTGTAATTCTTTACTCCTATCCAATTTCATCTGGCCCAAATATGGAACCCTTGTTCTTGAATAGTGAAATGATTGTACAGTACTTGAAACCATAGGAAAATGGGACAGATGATGAAATTAAGAACTGAGTTATTTTGTTGCATTACGTCACTTGCTTAAGTAAACTAAGTAGGTAGTCTTCATTGAATAGCAACAATTGGGACCAGCAACTTGGTTGTTAAATGAAGGAGTCACTAAGTAAAACTGTTACTATGCTTGTCTTACTTCAGTTTTTCCTAGCTTTACAAAACTGGGAATAATGCAGGGATTGGTGATAAAATTAATTTTCATCGCTGCTTGCTTCAAAATAGTTCGACTGCTACAAATACAGTATGGGCGATGATTCCTTGTTTAGAGATGATTAGGAGTCCTGGAAAGCAAATCATTGCCAATAATATCATAATTATAGGTGATCCTCATTTAATAAGGAAAGCCAACAGCCCAGGTTTGTAACCCAAGTGTTACACGATGGGGTGAGTGCCCGTCTTCACCTAGCCCCTGCCTACCTAGCAGTTCGAAAGCATGCAAATTCAACTAGATAAATACCATATGTACCACTTTGGAGGGGAAGAAACAGCACTTCTTGACATCATGCTGATCACATTACCGTGGAAACATCATCTGACAATGCCTCATGTCCTTGAATCAGGGATGAGCACTGTCCTCTCTAGTCAGCAACAACTAGCAGAGTAAAATCCTCAGGGACTCCTCTCCTTTCCTCCTCATTTAATGGCTACTTGTTCCACAACCATTCGAACTTACAATGGAACAGAACAAGTGATAATTATGATTGGTCCTAATGCTTACAGCTGTTGCAGTATCCCTGTGGTCATATAATCGCAATCCAGGTGTAACAGGCTACAACATTGCAATTACAATGTTGTAGCATTTTATTATCATGCAACCACAATTTGGACCTTCTCTGCTGGCTTCTAACAAGCAAAGCCGATGAGGAAGCTAGCAGAAAGTCACAAGCTGTAATTTATATGAAGTCCTCACTTAACAAGCTGCACAGGCCTTGCTTAAACAATGGCAAACAGGATTGCTAGAACTTTCATTGCCAAGCTGCGCAGTCATATGTTGTTGTCATTTTTACTTAAATTCATGTCAGTTAATGATGAAGTTTCCTGTCTCAATTAGTGTCATTAAGAAAGTATTACCTGTATTATTTATATAATAATATATTCATTATTGTAAAATTTGAAATCAGAAAACTCTAGACTCTTAATAGAAAGCAACTCAATAAGCTCCATTTTGAACCAGTGGTCCGAATTTAAAAAATACCTAGGTTTTGGTTTGCATCTTAATATCTCAAAGTATCAAGCTACTATAAGTGGAAGCAACTTTGAAGCTTTCAGTTTTCATTGTATTTTGGAGAACAATAACAAAAATAGCAGCTTACAATATTCAGGTTTTCCACCATGAAATTGAAATATGTGAAGTAGAATTACTTTATTATATTACAAGGTTCCAAAGTTATCTGAGATATGTCATATAACCTTTCTCTCTAGCCTAATTAAACATTATTTCAGGGAAAAGATCTAAGAGTGGTGACCTCTTGTATCTAAAGTATATCCATAGAGCAAGAGATGATAGGTTTGCAAACATTTGTGCTCATAATGTGATCACTACAAGTAATAAAAAGCAATACTGAAGAAAAAGAATAATCTCTCCCCCAATCCTTATTTCAGATCTTGCAAACATGCCCTCCTCCCATCTATGTACTTTTTTCATTTTAAATTGTTGCACTAAAGGCTTGATGAGAATTTGTTATGAAATATAAAGCAATTAAGAGTCATAAATCAGTTGTATCACTGGAAGCTTGAGAAACAAATAGTGTTTTCTATGACATTTAAGTTAAATAAACAGAAAACTGGAATATTGTGTGGGATTATTTCTATAGATTAATATGTTTGATTAATAATATACATAATGATACTGATGATTATACTATGGTTATTTGGGAGTTATTTTAAATCCTTAAAAGATTCCATTATCTGCACTACTTATCTTTCTATGATCTACTCTTAAAAAATTAACTTGCTTAGTTAAAGAAATTAACCTGGTAATAATTTTTTGCTCATCATATTTATGATATCATTGTTACATAAATTAATTTCAGTTATCCTCAAACTCAGCTACTGGAGATTATATGGCATCTTTGGAGAAAAGATTGCAGAATGTATTTATAGAGGAGCAATATATCTAATGATAGCAATCTTATTTGCTGCCCTCAGTCTTGGGAAGTTCAGGGAGTTGAAATCCGTACAACTGAAGCTGCTGAAGTAGAGAAACACTGTTCTAAACAATCTTGCATTCTCATCCCCAATGTTCATTTACAACAATTGTTCAAAGCTTCAAGAGCTCTGAAAGTGATTCATGACTGGATTTCATATGATCGTTGCAGCATCCCTTTGGTCATGTGACCAAAATTCACTTGGCAACTGGCATGTATTAATGATAGTTGCACTGTCCCGGGTTCATATGATCACCATTTCTAACCTTCCCAGCCAGCTTCCAACAAGCGAAGGCAATGGGGGAAACCAGATTCACAAGAAGACAACAATTGCAGTTGTCGCTTAACAACTGTGGCAAAAAAAGATCATAAAATAGGGCAAAATTCACTTAACACCTGCCTTGCTTAGCAATAGAAATTTGGGGTTCAATTGTGGTTGTAAGTCGAGGACTACTGGTATATCTTCTTTTGTATTTTTAGTCCAAGAACAATTATCAGTACAAAGAAGCCCTTTTCTTATAACTTTATTTCATACAAAAAGGATCTGTTGTTATCCAGTCATTTCTGATTCTTCATGATCCAATGGACATCACTTCAACAGGCTTATCTGTCAGTAACTGTTTCTTTGATTTCTTGTAAACTCATCAGGAATAGTATCTAGTTACCTTGTCTTCCATTGGCCTTTATTCAGTTTCCTATGATTTTTATCAAGTATCAGGCCTTCTCCAATAACTCTTGATGTTCATTTTATGTATAAAACATTTAAGCTTTAGATATTTTTTTTTGGTTATTAGTAGTTAAGAGTGATCAATCATGTTTTATTTCATCTAGTATTGGGTTGTTCCTACAATCATATCTTCTAGTAATTTTCTTTAGCATTACAATTCAGAGTTATAGATTTTTCTTTCCTTGCTTGCTTTGATGGTGTAGATTTCGCAGATGAATATTACAATTGGGAAAGGCATGACATCAGCAAATACTTATCTTGCATTGTCAGTCTCATATCTATGTGCTTTAAGTGGTAACTTTCTATGTTGTACTTAAAATTAAGTTGTAAGGAAATCGTTGGCTTTGCCTCACTTAATGCAAAAATGTTACTATACTGGCATACCCTTTTGAAATTTGGAGGAGGATATAATAATAGCTAGGAAAAAGGGTATATGCACTCTATAAGTTTCCTTTGATAAATTATTATTTGAAAATGAAGGAAATAATATCAGTAAAATAGGCAATTATTTTGGGCAAATGTTTGTGCTTGTGGCTTGAAGGCAAGGACCCATTTTATTTAATCTTCTTTGAAAATACTATTTGGTTTTGTTGAAATCACTGGGATTATCCTAAAAGACTGGATTCTTCTGGACATTTGTGTAATGGGTTCCCCACTTTGTGTTACTTAGGTTTTTTGGCAGATTGTTTTTCAACTTTTAGTAACTAGTTAGTCTCACACATTTGCTGTACTAGCTATCCTAAGATACAGGTACTACTCAACTTGTGAACATTCAAGGTTAGGGTGGACCTAACCTGCAAAGGTACTTATAACCCCGTTCTGAAGTTCCAATGCTCCCCTGTAGTAACACGACTGAATTTTGAGCACTTGGCAACTACCCACATTTGTGGCCATTTCTAGGATTCTGCATCCTGAGATATCCTGAGATATTCTAGCAACAGGGCAAAAAGCAGTGGAAGCAATAGTAGAAAACAGTGTTAACATAGCAACCGTGTTGGCTGATTCCACAGATTCCTTAGCAACACTATCATTTCTCAGCATTCACAATGTTCTCACATTAGTCATGCATGGAAGACACTAATTAACATACAGAAACAGTACAAATTTTGTGATGACATCTGGCAATCCATTCTATACAGGCTTCTACTCTATGCTATGGCTTCACTAATATAGCTAATAGTATAGCAAGGTGTTAAGAGTACTGTAGAACAGTGAACTGACCACCTGGTCAGTTATGAGCCTTGAGTGGTACAGAGGGTAAGAACGCTGTACTCAAGTAATTAATTATTCTGCTCCCAGCTGCCTGCAATTTAGCAGTTCGAATCCCACCAGGTTCAAGGTCGGCTCAGCCTTCCATCCTTACGAGGTAGGTAAAATGAGAACCGAGATTGTTGGGGGCAATATGCTGACATTGTAAACGGCTTAGAGAGGGTTGCAAGCCCTGATAGGCGGTATATAAATACAGTGCTATTGCTATTGGTATTTTTCCCTTCTGAGTTCCAATTTTGGTGCTCCCTGGGAAGGAGGGTTAAAACAGCTCCATCCTCTCCTAAATTGCACGATTTATTTTATAAAAAGAGAACTGAAAGCGAACATCTCTGCATGGGTGCATTAAGAAAAGAGTCAAGCCTGGAAGTTAGCAGAGATATGGGAAAGAGGAACTTCCATCCCAAAACAGGAATAGCCTTTAAATGGCAAGAGAAAATTTCAATTCATGGAGCTGCAGGACCACTGTGGAACAGAAGAAAAGAGCCTAAATAGAGTCCACAAACCCAAGCAATCCTACAAATCAAACCAAGCCCTCTCCATGCAACAGCCCAACTGCAGAGTTCTACAAACCAGCTCCAGAAATAGAGAACTATGAGTGCTGGAGGAAGAGAAAAGCCCATTCACAGATCCAAGGAATGCAAAGGATTTTCACCTACAAATGGACTGAGATTGGCCACAAAAGCTAAACACCTGGGGGAAAAGAAAAGATTAAAAGGGCTAAGAAATAGTTAAGAAAATACAGGCGTACAAACACAGAAATGGAACAAAGAGAAATTTAAGAATAGAAATAGTTCTAAACTTAGAGCAACAGCGAAGGAGCAGAGTAAGATAGGAGTTTAACGTCGTAAAATGGGATAGTTTTGTGGGGATAAAAACAAATAGTTTTTGTGTAGAAAAATCTTAACAAGCACCAACATTTCACTGGCAATTATGCATACAATTTCCCAGTATAAGTTTTCTGTGTGGTTAAATCCAGTCCCTAACTCTAACTCTAACCCTAACCCTAACCCTAACCTATGCAGAGCCACTGCTTTGTCAAGAACTATACAAGGACTACGGAGAGTTACTATACTAGACATAAAAATCAGACAATTCCATCATTTAGAGAACAGATCTTTTGAATATTATGTTTGAGGCATTACACTTCAGAACGGATTCAGACAAACTGCAACCATTTTAGAGAAGAACCTGTGAAGATAGCTAGAAACTCAAAACCAAGTCCTATGAAGACAGTTTGAAAGAAATTAGACTGTTTACTGTTGAGAACACTAAATGGAGATTAGTTTTCTTCATCTACCCTTAGGGATGTTATACAGAAGGGAAACATCTGTTCTTTATTGTTTCATAGTGAAGGGATTCTTAATAGAGAATGATGGAATTGATTATGTGTAGATAGAAATATTCAATATTTAGCAG
>JANHJO010001130.1:190444-204762 GCA_032468235.1 Pseudoxyrhopus heterurus | reverse complement strand
TTCCTTCCACTAGATATTTTTAAAATAGTCATTATAAAACTTTATACACATCAGTTGTTGAGGAGAAATAAAAGGACATGACTCTAGGAAGAATTGGAATTGGAATTGGAATTCAGTAAAAAAAAGTTAGCTGCTCAAAAACTCACTGACTTCTTCCAAGCTTTGTGTTCTGTTTTGATCTTACCTCAGAATTAATCTATTTTACTTTAGTTACCACAGAAACAGAGCAATATTTGGGCCTCTATAACACCTATCACTAAAATTCCAGGGGAGAATACTGTATATAGGAAAGAGTGGCTATCAATCAAACCCTTCCTGATTGCTGAAGGGTTTGTGCAGCTGTTGTCTGCTCATGCAATGCTTTAAAGAACTAAAATTCCCTCCTCGCAGTTGTTTTGGTTAGAAAACGTGTTTGTTCAGCATTTATTTGGCAAACTGAAATGATAATGTAAACACGGCTCTTGACAGCTTGAGCAGGGCATGTCGGGGTTGGGGTGTGTGTATATGTGCATGGACACGATAAAACTAAAAATATATTTTCACTAGTTGACTTGCTCTGTATTGGTGGTTTCTCAAATTATTTCACTTAAAGCCCCATGTGATCCCTCTGGCGGTCTTCCAATGTTTTCTTTTCATCTCCAAATTCATGGCTAAAGGTTATTTTTAATCTTACTGTGATAACCTGATCAGGCTACCTATTTTACTATCAGGAGGGGTTGCTGAATCCTGCCAAGTATTTATTTATTTTTTACCTGAGGCTTTTGCTCCATCTAAATTTATAGCTGTGGGTAAGAGGCAGGAATCCACAGCAGGTGCTGCTTTAAAAAATAACCGCTGAGTTTCAACATTTCCTTGCCTTTTTTTCCTACAGATGACAGAAACTGCAGTGTTAATATGAAAAGAACAATTTCTCGTTTTTATACCTGTTGAATAAAATGACCCACCTCAACAATAGCAATCTTGGAGATATAGTAAAGCTTTCTTGTTACATATCTATTCAGAGACCTTTATAAAATCATCATAATAAAATATGGCCTAATTATGACCAGGTTTGGCTATTTAATATATGGATCTCTTTTGGAAAACACTTCAGAAACCTAAGATTGTCTCATATATTACACCTAAGCTTATACTTTGTAGAAGCAGGATTAAAAGTGTATTGGTTCTTTTGAACTCTAGTGTTGGAGAAGTCTCCTGAAAATACCATGGAGAACCAAAAAAAAAAGGATCATCAACAACCTAATGTTATTACTTGAAGTACAAATGACTAGGTTCAAAATATCATACTTTGGATATGCAAAGATATACAGCTGGTCCTCAACACAATCACAGAATTTTAGTCACTAAGTGATACAGTTGTTAAGTGAGTCTTCATATGATCAGATCCAAATTTACAGCCATTTTTTATGATGGTTGTTAATCAAATCTGGATTCCTGACTTTGCTTGTTGGAAGCAGGCTGGGAAGGTTACAGCTCAGGAAGAGGAAAGCTGACTTGGATAAGTCTAATGAAATCAGTTCGATTGCTCTTTGATTCAGCATGAATAGAATTTGATTCCTCCATTGCAATCTTGTAAGCATCCACTTGGGATTCATTATAATAACAGTGTCTTCTGGAGAGAAAATGTGTATTTTTTATAGCTTGCATAGTGTTTTAAGCAGATAGAGACTTCTCTTTTCTTAAGACAGCTATGACATAAAATATTTCTGCACTGGAAACAGCATAGCCTGACTAAATAGATGGAAGCTTAGCTGATCTTTTGTTTTGGAATGGCAGGACCTGTGGCCAAAGACCACTTGGCTATTCACTTCTGGTTGCAAATGTTTCTCCGGACACTCTTTTAAAACTGTCCATGATGGCTTTTCTATTAGCCAGATGTTCTTCTTAATAGGGAATTCTACAGCTTATATTTTTCTGCAACTTTACAGAACAATTATTAAGTTTTTCAGATTGGCTGCCTCTTGTCTACAGTTTCCGAATCAGACTTCTGCCAAAGACAAGATTAAAATGCTGTATTTGCAATATTTGGGGTAAGCATTTTGATTCCTCTATGCCAAATGAAGCATTAGTATAATGTTTCAGGGAGAGAGATAACTTTATCTGCTGACCACAAAAATAAGTTGCACATATTGTTCCTGGTCAACTTCTTATGACAAAGAGTTGAAAAATTACTCAAAATACATGCTTCATTAGTAAAACTTCCTAGTTAAAAACAAGGGATGATGCTCTGATACAATTTGAAATTCTCCAAAAGCACTGAACAATCTGTTACCGCAATACTTCAGATCATAAAAATCTAATTAAAACTTCATAAAATAATTGAGCAATGTTTGAAAATGTAAAATAAAACTGTTTTTAATTAGATCCACATAGCGTCTGGGGCTTTTCAAAACTGCAGTGCATTTTTAATGAAATTTGTGGACTTTGAAGATATGCAGTAGATTTTGTCTGATTCCCGCCTCCCCTCCCCCCTCCTTTCACCAACTGCTACAACCTGATCCCCATTAAAACCACATCCATTGCATTAAAATTATTAATGTGAGCTAACTAGGCAGATCACTGCCAAGAAAAGCAAGGCTCACTGTGGCTTTTTCGATGTAGCTTTGGAAAATTAGTCTCAAGGCTCTAACAAAGATCACATTTTCCCCTTTCTTCACTAATAATAAAAGCTATTACCTTTCATGTATTCTGCTGTTTCTGCATCTATGGGGAAAGCTGGTTGGATGGAGTTGAAGGTGGCTTGTTATTTGGTGAAAACTTGTCAATGTAAGGGTCACCATTCATTTTGGTAGTAAATCTTAGAATTTATTAACTCTTTTTCCACTAAGCTCTTTCCATCAGAATTTTTATTTAAAATAATTACAGGCTTTTTCTTTAAATAGGAAAATAATGAAGTAGTCAAAATCCTTCTGCTGCTTTAGATGAAACATTATGGTTAGCAGATGTCAGAAATGGTGTAGGGTCTCCTGCTTGGGCAGGGAGTTGGACTACATGATCTACAAGGTCCCTTCCAACTCTATTAATCTGTTAATCTGACCATTATTTTAAATTGCACCTTGTACT
Organism: Pseudoxyrhopus heterurus; assembly: GCA_032468235.1. NCBI lineage: Eukaryota > Metazoa > Chordata > Lepidosauria > Squamata > Pseudoxyrhopus > Pseudoxyrhopus heterurus. Next base: position 201,699 of record JANHJO010001130.1, on the reverse strand, counting down.
CCTTGTTTTCAAGTTTGTTTGAAAATGTGCACCAACTCGGGATTATTAGTTTGTTTTCTCTGACTATCCTGTGCCTATTCCTCCCCACTTTTTAATTACAGGTAGTCCTCGACTTACAACCACAATTGAGCCCAACATTTCTGTTATTGAGACATTTGTTAAATGAATTTTGCCCCATTTTAACCTTTCTTGCCACAGTTGTTAAGTGAATCTTTGCAATTGATAAGTTAGTAACCCAGGTGTTCAGTGAATCTGGCTTCCCCTTTGACTTTGTTTATCAGAAGGTCGCAAAAGGGGATCACATGACCTTGTGACACAGCAACAGTCATAAATATGAACCAGTTGCCATGCATCTGAATTTTGACCATGTGACCATGGAGATGTTGCAAAGGTGGTAACTGTGAAAAATGATCATAAATCACTTTTTCACTACTGTTGTATCTTTGAACGGTCATTAAATAAACTGTTGTAAGTCAAGGATTACCTGTATTATTGTTGTTGTTGTTGTTGTTATCCACAGAAATGTGAAGAAAGTGGCCTTCTCATTGTGGCAAATCACTATGCAGAAAGCAAAGCAGCACACATGCTGAATTTAAAGTGGCTTCTTCAAACTGCAGCTCCCTTTCCTGAATTCTAATATCTTTCTTGGATATTCTTCCTAGCCAAAAATAAATGAGAAAAACAACTTTCTTTACAATGACCTTTCTGAGGGCCAGTAGCCTTTAAAACAGTGGCATCCGCAGGGTCAAAATAGCCAACAAGGTAGCTGTAGCAGTGTGATCACCGCCTTTCCCTTCAATGTCAACATTGCAAGTATACAATGCATACAATACAAAGTATACAATACAAAATGGTGAGACTTTGATTACACTCTTACAATTGTTTTGATGAATCTTCCCAAAAATGTTGCTTTAAGAAAAGGAGGAATTGCATTTCAATATTCTGGGGGATGAGGTTTACAAAAAATTGTCCCTAACTCTTCTTCCCAACACTGCCAAACACCAGCCATATTTACTACATTAAAGTTACTGTCTCACTAGCCATGTTCTTTCTAGCCATTTGATGGCTGTGCTTGAAAATCTTGGCCTGATCTTGTTTTAGTCAGGATGTTGACTAAGGATAATGGGAATTGCACTGCAATGTATCTGGAGGATCATGGACTAGAGAAGACTATTTATCAGTTGCCTTCTATAGCAATATGAAAATAAACGGTTTCATGGTTGCAAAAGACAGTAGCTCCCCAATCCAGCATGTGAGTTGAGATTATGCCTGCTATAGAATATTCAGAAAAAGGAAAATGCAGAAATTTGCTAGCCTAGCTGGCAAAAAGATCAATATGGTTATGAATGCAAAAAAATCACAGCTGCCATTGGATTCGCATGATTTTTAAATTGTAGAATTTAAAAATAAGTAATCTATGTAGATGGTAAGGAGCTGGAACAGCTGCAGTGACATACCTGTTGTGGATGAGGAACTACGATGAGAACTAAGGGATGAAAGCTTTATAGAGGAGATCCAAACTCAAAATAAGGAGGAATTTTTCTGATCATGAGAGCCATTAAGTAATGGAACAGGCTGCCTGCTATAGTCAAGAGTGTAACTTCATTGAAGGTTTTCAAGGAAGTTTGGGCAACCATTTGTATGGGATTATATGAAGATTTCTACCCTGAAGCAGGTGGTTGGGCAAATGTCTCTATATCTCCATATTTCTTTCCAATCCTATGACTTTATGAGTTACTGTTTTTCAGATGTATCAGAAGCAACTAAGGAAGAATGCTAAATTTTAAAGACATGCTACAACCCATGACAGCTGGGAAGCTCTTTGACAGAGAACCTAGAATTCTGTTTTTTTTTTCATGTATGGAGCTGGCTAAAATTCAGTGTTGGGGAGAAGACACTTTGCACTTGTTTAAAAATACCTTCATATTACATTACATCATAAGTAATAAAGGTTAAAGTCCCTTGTAATAAAAACAGGGTCTTGGGCTGAGCTTTGCTTAGATTATGTCTGTATGTTAAAAAATCAGGACTGATTATTAGAAGCAACTTTTTAAATGAAATTCCCCATTCCCACAAGGCATTTCAAGCATGCTTATTGTACAATTATTAAAAAGGCTTCGTGCAGTTATAGATGATACAGTATGGCTTTTTAATCTTCATTCCTTTTAAGTCCCAACAATCAGTTGATAAAATAACCTTGTAGTCTTTGTTGTTTTGGCATAATGTTTTCAGAGATGACTACATGGCTCAAATGAACACCTGGCTAAGAGAACAACTTTACTGGACAACCTGCAAAGCAGTAATAGTTAGATAAATACTTCGGCAAGGGCTAATACTTTTTTACACTTGTTTTTAAGCTGTAAGCCAAGTTGTTATATATATATATATCTTGGTTTCATTAATGGCCAGTCAGCTAAGTCTACAAGTTCCAAGTTTCTTTTCTTCTTATTTTCCAATGCAGAGTGGATAAAATTACTACTTACTTTCATTCCACCCAACCTTTTGAGGCTGTTGATCAGAGAAGTTAAGTACTATTGCATTACAACTCCCGGTTTTTACAAAACCATGTTCTAAGCATCTTAATTATAGGTATATGCAGAAGAAGTTGACTCCAAATGTCCGTAACATATCACAATGGTGGAGTCCAGTCACAGGGTTTTACATTTTCATGTGTGTTTGCAGAAGACAAAAGGATTTGTAGAGGACAGATTTCACAGTAAATGTCATTCTAAAAATATCACAGACATAACATCCTACATTCCATTTGCTGCATCTTTTTTGACATTAGCAAATTAAGTCCTGAGGTTGCTGGAGGAATCTTCTGCTTAAGAGTTTTGCTAGAATCTGGCAGGACTTCAAATGAAGCAGCCGCAGCTTTGGGTGCTCTTGCTGCCCAATATATCTTCTTATACTTGCAGATACATTTTCCCACCTTGAGTCGGATAAAACTTTGTCACAGGGAACCCACATAGGAATCTTGATTTTCACACACAAACAGCCAAGACACAGATATGACACTTATGAGCAGTCACCATCCTGTATTTCCTGGCTTATATACCACCCTCTATGCCAGGATTTCTTAACCTGGGCAGCTGGAAGACATGTGGACTTCAACTCTCAGAATCTTCCAGCCAGCATTGCCTGAGGAATTCTGGAAATTGAAGTCCATGCATCTTCAAGTTGCCAAGGTTGGGAAGCACTGCTCTATGCTGTTTCTGTATCAAGATATGTCTGGAATTTCTCAGCACTTGGTTAACTATTAAGGGAGGCTGGGTTGTGGTTCCCTCCCCTTTTTTCTCCAACTGGGTGTTGTGGTAGAAAATATGCCCCATCCCAATGATTAACAGAACTATCAATATTCCTCTAAAGCTGTGCCATATCCATATGAAGTATTAGGAAAGCATCTATAATACATAATGTTCTGGTTATTCTGTAGCTGTGATAGTTTCTTAGGCTGTTAGAACAAATGACCTTAAATCAAACTTATCTAAGTGGTGTTCTCCAGATGTGTTGGATTACAGCTCTCTTATTTCTCCAGCCAACCCTGGGTTAGGAAACACCCCATTACACTCTAATACAAGGCCAGTTTTAAGCAGTGATTTATTATTAGGCTTAACTGCTAAAGTTAAAACACTGTGCTGATTCCCTGTGATTTGTACGTGATGCTTTCCTAATTTGATGCCCCTAGACAAAATGAACTTGCAGTAATTCTCATCCAGTAAGGCCATGGCTTAAGCAGTACCCAAACCAAATGTCAAGCATATTTTTTTTCTACTTTCAGTGATTTGCATTAAAATAAACATGTATTTTATTTGATCCTGTACTGGTTCAAATAGAATTTGGTTTCAAAAGTACTTTCCACAATGTAGAAAGAAATGGTGAGAGGAGTGCAGGATTTTTTAGAATATTTAGCTATTTAATAATCATGCTGCACATGTAAATACTCTTTCTTTTAGTGCATAATAAGCTGTCCCTGGCAGAAAAATTGTAAATCCCTTCATCACCTCCAACAATAAAATGAATGCAAAACCACTACCAAGACAAAGTTGAAATAAATGTTCTAGCACCCTGAAAATAAAGTACCTAACAAACAGTTTTTTTCTTCAAGGGAACTGAAGGGATTCTTAATAGAGAATGATGGAATTGATTATGTGTAGATAGAAATATTCAATATTTAGCAGGATAACCTAAATCCACAAAAAAGTATGTATAATATTTATTTTATTTGTTGGAACTTCTATGCCACCCCATTCCCGAAGGACTCTGGGCGGCTCACAACAAACAATTCCAATACAATAAACATAAAAACAATATAAAAATACATTTAATAAATAATTAAAAACCTATTATTATAAAAAATTTAAAATTCTTTAATTTTAAACAATAAAGTTAGAATCCTCTCTCATCTCACTTCTCAGCTATTCTTCCCTTGAAGCTCATTAAATAATTAAGAGTCTTTTGTGAAATACCTAGTCCTGATAAAAAGAATGTAAATTGAAGCTTGGAGTGGGGAGGTTAGAAGGTTATGAGAAGACCATTCCCAGGGAATTTGTTCGATTTTATTGCTATGATAAAAATGTATTTTTTTTATCGCTTTTGCATTCCAGGAGAGGCCACATGGCTTCTCTCCAGATGACATGGGAGGAACCTCACTGGTTTCTCATTGTTTACTAAATGTCTTTACATATATAATTTAGTTGATGGGTGGAGGGAGTCTGGACTTCAAAAGATTTTTTCTGTATATAGGTTTGACTCAAAGGTGAATTTTTTACTATATGTTCTCTTGGAAATCTGCTGAAGAGAGAATAAGATAGTCCATTTTGGATATTGATCAATAAATTGTAATCTTTTATATTATTTCTTGTACCTCGTACCTTGGGTATTAATTGGAATCCATCATATCCAAGGGAATAAGGTCAGCATGCCTTACAATAGGTCAGGACATGTGTTCTCTGTTTGATACACATTTTTTAATTAATACTAAGAAGAGAGGTTGCTTAGGCAAGCTAACTATTCCTATTTATCCTCACTAGCTGTAAGATAACTTTCTTTTCTAACCCTAGTTAGATAATTATTTTACAGTTTTCTCTTAATTAGGTGCCCAGTACTTGCCAGATACTTAATAGTGTACCTAATTTTCATTAAAATATAATCTTCCTTTGTTGATGCAACTTGGGAAAGGAAGGGGGGCAGGTTGACAGGCTATAAAACAAAGTTTATTTTGTCCTGCAAAAGCAGTCCCTTTGTGAGTCATTCCATGGAATTTTGTAGTGAATAAGGAGGGTGGCCTTGAAGGACAAAGAGAAGATCCACTACCAAGGTAACAATCAGATAAATTAAACTTTAGCCCAGACCAGGAAAGTAGTTTGTAAAAAGCTTCAAGCATCCAGCCAACATTCCCCCCCCCCCACTGCCGCCGAAAACACCCACACAATTTTCATCAGGGTAAAAGAGGAAGAAAAGGTAGCACAGACTTGCAAGATTCTACTGGTGTATGTGTGTTCTGATAAAAAGTAATTTTCAGTCTGCACTAAAATTGTTTCAGTGTATGTTTTTGCTTGGTAGATATATGTTCATGTATTAAATGTAGATGCATTAGAATAAGGTATTTATTAAAATTAGCAGTAAAGTTTTCCATAAAAAAAGTCTGTGTCCTTTCCCTGATAGATTCAGTTGCCCTTAAAGTATTTAATGGTTCATCTTTGAAAAAAATGTTTTATTTATCTGAAGTCCCTGGATGCTGTTTTACTTTCTTACTTTGAAAAGCAGATGCAATCTACATTTCTTCAGCAGGAGACAAGACATATGATATATGACTCTTCTCATTAAGATGATTCAGATCATGCCGTTATATTATTCTTTTACTAAATCTTATTAGTGTTATATGCAACTTCCAGGAGTCATGCCTTAATCATTAGTATACTGGGAGACATTGTGATGCAGAAATTTGGAAGTGATGTTATTTTGAATTAAATGTTTGTCTGGCAATCAGCCTAATTCTTTTATATTTGTCATCATTACTGAAAATTTTCCTTATTTAAATTATTATACTAATTTTAGATATTATATTACTCCTTTTAATGTAAGATCTTCTGGACTTGGTAAATAAATAAATAAATAACCCAATGCTAATGAATGGGAAGGAGAAAACCATATCAAGTGAATTAGAGTGGTGGTTTCATAGCATATCTCCAGTAAATTTCTTCCGGAAAATACACATAGAACTCAAAATACAAGAAATAGTTGAAACTTAATTTACCTCCTGAAATGTGACATAGATGCCAGAATAGTTTTCTGTTAACTATTCCATGTCTTCCTAATTCTTAATAATTAATTTAGAATATTCTAACAACATTGTGACAGTATGTAGTAGTTAAGGGCTGTCAACCATCCTGTGAAATGAGCTTAGAGACATACAAAATGTTTTTTTATCTGCTAACATAAGATGAGAGAAAAAGAGATAAAAATACATTTGTCACAGACAGAAATATTCTCAACTGGAAAGGGAAGGTGGTGTGTTCGCATAGGAGAAGAGAAAGCTGATAGATTTGAAAGAAAGAGATTTAGAAAGAAAGAAAAAGAAATGATGGTTGGAAACTCAAAATGGATTCTAGACAATGATGGCTTATGAAGACTTGTTGGTTCATAGGGCAAGACTCCTGAAACATTGCTGACTGAGTTCTGAAGATCATCAAATAAGATGGGAGACGAGATACACATTTTTCTAATGAAAATAGTTTCTACGGAAGGCTAAAGATAGAAAACAAAATAGTTTCTACGGAAGGCTAAAGATAGAAAACAGCCTGAGTAAAACAGCCCCTTATAATGCCCCTTATAGGAAGGATTGTAGAAATAGCTATACATAAAATTGAGATGATTTTACTAGAGGCTGTCATATTTAATTAGACAGTAAAGGAGTGGTTAACCTAATAATGCTTGACTAGGCCCATATAATTCAAGACTGCTTTACTATTTTCTCCTGGTTATTAGAAGGCATGAAGAAAGAAAGGACAATAGGAGAGAATCCAGCTGAAATTATTTTAAATGCCTTAGCTAAATGCTTGACTGTTTTAAAAAGTCTGTTTTGTTGAAAGAAACATTCTCTTCTCTAGATCAAATGAAGTCCATCTGGTGGTGCTGGAAATGGCTGTTCATTGTCTGTCAGCCTTCTGGAACTGACACTGGCTGCTTGTCACCAGTCTCCTCAGACTCCGAATCAGAACCCACCATGACAGCAACCAGCTTGCAGTTACAACATCAATGTCCCATGGTTACATGATTGCCATTTGCCATTTGCAACCTTCACTGCTAGTTCCAGACATGTAAAGGCAATGGGGAAGCCAGCAGGAGATTGCAAATGGTGATATAATGTGACCATTGGAAATGTATAGGATTCATCTAACAACAACAAGTGGAACTGCCACAACTCTGTTGTAATCATTGTGGTTATGTGATGTCATGCTTTACAACTGCATTGGTTAATGACAGAGATGATAGTCCCAATTGCCATCATTAAATGAAGACCACCTGTACTTCATAATTCATTTCTACACTTATAAAATTATAATAACATAGTTTTTCTATTATTACTTTTCTAGAATTTTTATTCAGTTTGTCTGCACATGTAAACACAAAACTGAAAGTTGATTTTTAAGGTTTCTATTGTTTTTTCTATTTCCAAATTTTAAAAAAGTAATGACCTATATTCTTCTAAAACTATGTATATTCTTATATTACTATATAGAAGTAAATAAATGTTTTATAAGGTATCAGTATGCTAGTGAATCACTGAAATAAAATTAACTTAATCTTGTCTATTATTTTTGAAATCAGAAAGGAAATTGAAAACTACAAACCGATATGTAATAAAATTACGTTTCATTATATTTACCACAAATAATAATAAAGCACCGTAGTTGCATAATAATACCTCATCTGTCCGTGAATGAATTACAGTGCTAATGAAAAAATTATACCATGCAACATTTTTAGGCTATGCATACCTTTGCATACAGTATCTGTTTAAAAATTACTGGGTATTTTTTAATAGAAATACAGTATAGACTTCACCTTCTGCCACCCTTCTTTTTCCTTCCTCTTTCTTTGATGATGAAGCATATTTGGCATTTGGCTGTTCATGAACTGCAATGCTTTTCTGAGGGCATAATTTTTTGTTACTTTATATGTAAAAATTAAAGAATGTGTGCATTATTTTGAGTTTAAACTGAAGAAATTAGGTTCTTTAATTCTGTTTATAGAGTCCATGATTCTTCCATGGCCAATTTGCAGAGACCATAATAGTGTGTTGTCATCAATATAGAGGGGAATAAAGGGTCAGTTAAATGCTTTGGTGTTATTTCATTATTCCAGAGTAAAATATGCAATGAAAAAGTTTTAAATATTGCTTTTACTGGTGATATTATTGCATCACCTCTTTTATTTATATATGGTTTACAAATTGGGACTCTGAGTTATACCCATAATCCACAAGGAATTTTCTACTTTTGCTATAGTTGTAGGGTGATTGGGTAACTAAATTTGGTTCAGCTTTATTTAAATGCTTCTATTGATTATAAACTGACTTGTTCTCTTTACTTATAGGTTGTCTATAAAACCTGTATAAACAAAGTAACAACTACATAAATAAATGTCATAATTGTTTGAACTATTCATAATTGCATCACTAATAATCAGTGATGAGTGATCAGGAATCATTGTTTCTTATCACTTGTGGCAATTATGTGAAGCTTATATCAAAGAAATTAACAAAATAAGGTGATTACTATATTATATATAGAAATATAACTTAAGTCTCCAGTAATATATACATCATTATGCATTTTATTTTCCTCTCTAATTTTTTTATGTTGTGATTTACTTGCAGTTTTCTGGATACCTGTCCAAATCCCTTCAACTGAATGACATTTGGCACATGATCAATATTAGCTCACAATATACAATATTTCACTTTATAATTAAGTCAGGAACAGCAGCAACAGCACTAAATTAAAATTGCTGGAAAAGTGACTATAATAATTGGTCTCTCAAAATATAATTTCTTATTTCAAAAAGCTTTATATTCCTGTTCTAATATCAATAAGTAATCAGTAAATATAGTATCCCCATGGTCTCTTTTCAGCAGAAAACTATGTATCTATATTCCACTTTTCCTAATTCAGAATGTCTAGCCAATAGGGAGTCTTGGAATCTGTAAAGAAGATGATATCACCAGCTTCACTCAAACAGATTTTGGTAATACAACTGATGCAGTCAATCTGGCGGTTGGGTTCAATACAAATTATGGCTTCTCATCCTTTCCCTTTTCTTTTCCTGTTTCTCTGCAATGTTTTATCCAACTTTTCCTGATATATATTCCTTAATCATCACTACTAGAATTTGCTCCTCTATTCCACTATAAGAGTACAAACTGAGCCTTCCAGAAAATTTACCAAGTCCTGGGTCAACCCATCACCTTGTTTCAACACAATAATGCTAACCGTATTTCTGTCAGTCTCTTCTCCATTTCAGGCCTGGGGGAATTGTGAAGCAACCAGTGGACCTTTCCATGGGATTGTTTTCCCTGCAACTACATCTCCTATTCTCCAGCTTTCTTTCTTCCATTTCTTGAATTCTTCCTTCTCAGTCCCTCAACATTCACCTCATACCTTAGTATAAACCTCTTCATCACCACTGTCTAGTATATTCCCATATTCCTGCTAATTTTCTCTGTCAACCTTCTAACCACAACAACAATCTAAGTTTATATTTTACAAAGACATCCTGAAAAGGGAACAAGGACACAAATTATTAATATATTCCAAAAATATGCAGTTTTAAAAAGAAACAGAAAGTATTAAAAGAACATAATATTGGTTAAAGATTGAGGTTACAAAAAAAGGGGGGTGGGTATTAAAATGTACTGGAACACTCATTATAACATCTAAAACAAAAATATTTTACAAAAGGAAATAAGCTTTACTTTTGCTAACTTAGTAGTAAAAATGCAGAAATTCTATCAAAATACTTATTATAACTTATGTTAAGAAATTATTTACAACATACATAATGAAATATGGAATTCAACGTCTACAAGATCTAGTGATCAACTTGGATGACCTTAAAAAGTGATTAATTGAATTTGTGAATGGCTACTAGCCATAATTGCTATAATTACACCCAGTATCAGAGAAAATAGATTCTCATCATAAATTAATGAGAAATATGAGGAATATGTTGCTCTCATAATGGGATTTTTATTAACATTTCTAAAAAATGATGAAAAGTGTATTTACAGGTATTATATAATAAGATAAAACATCTAAAATATTTGAAGCTTGTTAAAATAAGCGCTTTTATGAGATCAATAATACATTTCATACTTTTTAATAATCTATATTAAAATCAGATATTGTAGAGTAATTGACAACTATGGACAAAGTCAGTTATTTGGTAATATTTAGTGAAAATAAGAATAGAAAAAGAAAAGGGCACCTTTACTATCTGTTTTCTTTCTATTATAAACAATTTCCAGAATTGTTAGCTTTACAAGGTTACTACCAAATGCCGTGTAATCCTAAAATACAGTACCTTTGCATATGGGGCCAAGGAAGGCAGATTGAAGTCTCCCAGAAGTTACAGATACTCAGAAACATTGAGTGCCACCTGGTGGTATGTCTTATCTATGATGGTGCTCAGAAATACTCTTCTTTCTAAAATTCAGCTGAATGAATTTTAGCACAGAAAGGGATGAATGGGTATATAATTCTTTCTCCAAGGAATTTTGCCACCTGTGTTACTTTCTAGTATAAAACAGGTTTATTCTCATAAGCGTTTTAAATTAATACATGTTTAAAATAGTTGAAGGAAAGCTATATTTAAAACATTGTAATTGATTTATCCATCTTGCTGTCTCAATTATTTTGAAGGTTTGATGAATTTTAAAAAGTGCTTTCTGGAGTTATGTTCTATGTAGTGTTTTATTTAAGGCATTATATTGTATTTTATTTTGTGTTTGTTTGTGAGTCACTATAATAAGTTTAATAATCCTATAGAAATTTGCAATATCTATGTAGAATTAATATTTGGGAATTGGATTAGAAAGCAGATAATCCAAAAATATTATTACTGAAAGACTTATGTTTTCTGACTGAAGGTTGTCCTATTAAGCATATTTGGGGGGGGGGGTAGTTAATTCAAGTAAAGAAAATATGAATTGTTACCACAGAACGAAGCTTGAAAGAGGAGCTGTGAGAGTT
>JANHJO010001130.1:172517-183730 GCA_032468235.1 Pseudoxyrhopus heterurus | reverse complement strand
AGGCTGAGTCAACCTTGGAGCTGGTGGGATTCGATCAGCCAAACTGCTGATCTGCAAGTCTGCAGAGTAGTCTGCACATGACATGTATTGACATGTATTGTAGTCTGTGCTGGGCATACATATCACTGTTATGTGTAGATACGGGTGAGCTTTATATCCACATTTATTTCCTCCTATCTTAACCAGAGAAATTAGAAAACTTCTTGGTTTCACTCACAAGGTTAGTTACAGAGTTAAATTGGAGAAAAGTCCTTGAACAGACTGGTTTTATTCACTGAACATAAAAGGGGACTTCCCATTCTTCTTGCAGTCCTCAACTTCCATATTACTTACACTTATTCAGGAACATAGAGAGAATGGTTCTGATGTCTGTAGAAGGAGGGGAATTTTTACCAAAAATAATTATTCCTATACCTTTTAATTCACATACATTCTACAAATGAAAGATTTCTTATATTTGGTAATAATTCTGAATATAATCCACAGGTATTCATACTATCTAACCTAGAAACTACAGTAATGACTATTTTACAAGACTCCTCCATAGCATAATAGATCATGTTTGCAAAATTGTTGGTAATACTGAAAAATATTATAAAGAATGTCTGAAACTGTAAACATTATGTAACTGAAAAGACTTGATTCTTGCTGAGTTGCTCTTAAATGCTTTTAAAACCATCCTCATCTTTAAATAAACTATTGTGTTCCATTTGATTGACTACTCAAAATGCTATTTATTTTACACTGAAGTACATACTTTTAGAATACTTGGCAATACTTCTTGTCAAAAGCAGGTGTGAGAGACTGAAAAGAATAAAAGGACCACATACTGAACATTAAAGACTGAAATAAATCCCTTTGAGCTGCTTCTAATTTATCTCCCCAGCCATGTTATCAAATGAAATTTTATTTCTCATCTCAATATGCGATATGTCTAAATTCTATTTATCTTGAACTTTAATTATGAATATTTCAAAATGTAAAATTTGTTTTCTGATATATTATCTCAACAATCCTTATTGGAACATTTTTACTTTATTACTTTATAGGTAACTCAAGGCAGTGAACAAACAGTACATAATATTCCTTCTTCCTCCTATTTTCCCCATAACATCAACCCTCTGAGGTGGGTTGGGCTGAGAGAGAGTGATTGGCCTAAAGTCACCAAACCGACTTTGATGCCTAAGGCAGGATTAGAACTGGTCTCCTGTTTACTAGCCTGGTGCCTTAACCACTACGCCAAACTTACTATTTTAAATATATACTTGTTTTCTTTTTAAGGATTTTAGAGTTCTCTGAATCTTGACATTGACAAATGCATCAGTGTGACTGTAAATTGAGACATCCCATAACCAAATAACTCCTTTTTCTATTTTGTGATTAGTTCCGTGCATTCAAGTTGTGTGGGCTTAGATGAAGGAAGACAGATTCAACCACACACAATAGTACTGATTGTTTTGTTTGAAGTATTGTTATACCAATCCATAATCTACATACTACCCTTATATACTATTTCCTTAGGAACAGCACTATTCTTTATTTAGTTTAATAGTTATATGTGACCAATATACAGGTAGTCCTCAACTTATGACCACAATTGGAACTGGAATTTTAGTTGCTAAACAATGCAGTTGTTAACATAGTCACACCCAATTTTACAACCTTTTCACCGTGGTTGTTAAGTGAATTGCACAGTCATTGAGCAAATACAGCTTCCGCTATTGATTTTACTTGGATGCTGCAACCATGGATGCTGCAACCAATACATGCCAGTTGTCAAGCACCCAAATTTTGATCATATGACTGCAGGGATGCTGTGATAGTCATAACTGTGAGAACCAGTTGTACATCACTTTTAAATTACCATTGTAACTTTGAATGATCATTAAATAGATAATTGTAAGTCAAGGTCTATTTGTAGTACCTACCACTGTGTTTCAGTGAGTACTGCTACAAATTCCAAATATATTATATCAGAGGAGGTATGTATCTTTTAACATATCCTATTGTAGCATGACTTCTTAGAAGAATTTTCACAGCATCCATATATTTTTTAATTGGATCCAGAATACTAATTGCATTTCGTTTCCATTGTAATGAAAGTTAGCTATGATAAACTTAATCACACTGATTTTCAGTAGGAATTAACTCATTATGCTTCAAATGTTTTAATACAATAAAGAAAAAACAAATATGCATGTTATTACATCACTTCACATTTTTGTTCTCCATTTTTCTAGGGATTTCTTGGTAATATACGTGCACATATTCAGATGACTCTGGGACATTTTTTGCATCAATGATGAAAGGATTATCTGGCAGTCGCAGTCACCATCATGGGGTTGCCTGTGAACCTGTATGTGACTCTCTGATACATCATTCAGATAGGAAGCCATATTTATTAAATCCTATGGACCATCATCCTGCAGATCATACTTACTATACTCAGAGAAACTCTTTTCAAGGAGAATGCATGGCTCCCTACAGTGATCAAATTGCTAGCAGCACATTTCCTCGGAGACATTATAATTCCCGCAAAGAACTTAAGGATGAATGTGCTTTGGTGCCACATGGAACAACCAGTAAAGGTAATCGCCTCCCTCCCAATCTTTTGGACCAGTTTGAAAGGCAGCTTCCTCTTAATAGAGATGGCTACCATACTTTACAGTACAAAAGGACTGCTGTAGAACATCGTAGTGATAGCCCAGGAAGGATCCGCCACTTGGTGCATTCTGTTCAAAAGCTTTTCACAAAATCTCATTCTCTTGAAGGCCCATCAAAGGGCAGCATCAATGGAGGCAAAGCAAGCCCAGAAGACACACATAGTATAAGATATGGCAAACGTAGCAAAAGTAAAGATAGAAGATCGGATGGAAAATCCAGGTCAAATGCATCTGGATGGTGGAGCTCAGATGACAACCTAGATAATGATGTTTGCATTTATCATGGACCAAGTGGGATAATGACCATGGGAAGATGTCCTGATCGTTCTACTTCTCAGTACTTTATGGAAGCCTATAATACTCTAAGTGAACATGCAGTAAAGCCTTCCAGAAGCAATAATGATGTTAAATGTTCTACCTGTGCAAACCTACCTGTAAATTTGGATGCTCAATTAATGAAAAAAAGCTCTTGGTCCTCTACTCTGACAGTAAGCAGAGCTCGTGAAGTTTATCAAAAAGCTTCTATGAATATGGACCAGACAATGCTGAAATCAGAGACCTGTCAACAGGAACGATCCTGCCAATATCTTCAGGTATAGTATATGTCATTTATTTGATTGCTTGTACTGCTCTTGGTTCCATGTATATTTTTCACACTGAGATGAGATTGCAAATGAAAAGATGTAAGTGGGAGTTAATCTAAATACAAATTATGAATAAATCTGCATTTTGGTTGCTAAGAAGCAGTGTTTCAAATGGATTCATACAGTGAGGAACTGGTTCACTTTCTTAATATGTGAAAAGAACAAGAGCTCCTTGAATAATTGGGGGGGATTAAAAAGGCACTCTAGGCACACAAAACAGCACAGCAGGGTCACAAGGAGCTAGAGGTAGTAAAGCTTTCATTTTGCATTATAGTCTCAATGGACTGGTATTCCCAGGACAGAGATTTGTTAGCTTCTGTAATCTTGGGATCTGCCTTCATGTTATTTTGGTGATGAAAACTTGAGACCCTTTAAACACTTAGTAATGCCACAGCATTTTGTATACTATGAACCAACCTACAGCCAGTTTTTGTCGCATACAAAACATCTGAACAGCCTTTAGGAAATAATTATATGAAGCGACCAGGTTGTGTTCCTGGCTGTTATTCCTTTAAAATAAATAGCTAGCACTCTCTGAAAAAATGCAAAGTTGAAAGACTGAAATTATTGAATGTTCTGATTACACTCTTTGGGAGTACATCAGTGACTCCTGCACAAGCTGTTTGCAGTTAATAAAGCGTCACTATTTTTCACCAGTATTGTATCTTTAAATGTCAAGAATCAGATGTCTGCTCTTGGAGCTATCATACTGCCGGTTAATTTTTGTGGCAAGAACGTGGATCAGAAAATTAACACAGTTTCAGCTGTAAAAGATCTGTGGATTATTTTTTATGCATTTTCTTTTAAAATGGATATGGCACGCTTAACTGTGCATGGACAGTGGAGTAATGTCAAACAAAGAAGAGAGAAGACTATGAGGAAAAAAGAGGTTTGATCAATAAAATATTTTGTTGTTGTGTGGGGGATTGTGGGGACTAAGTCATTGCTCTGTTCTTTTTATCTGCTGGTTAGTTTTATTTCAAAACATTGTGTGTTGCATAGTTAGTTCTAGCTGTTTTTAGCCTGAGGGCAGTTTGCAATCATAATTTTGCACTTGCATCTCCACGTTCAGGTAAAGGATTGTATTGTATTGTCCTGCTGACTTATAGTTTTATAGTTCAGATAACCTAGAAATAAAACCAGAGTACCAAGTTTTAAGGGGTTATTTTTGAATACAAAAAGCATTGTACCTTAAGGCGCATTCAAAAATATAAAACAGCCTGATGTATGTCCTGTATGAATGTTTGTGTCTGCATATTCTTATGTTCTTGGGACACTGTTAGCATCATAAAGGGAGGAATTAAGAGAATTCAGTTGATCATATCAAAATAATGATACTGTTCAGTTACATAGCTCATGACCTAATGTATGATTGTGTGTCTGTGTGTGTGTGAGTGAGTGACTGTGGATGGATGGATAGAGACAGACATTCTTTTCTTTTTGTATAGGCTCTTTTGCAAGGACTGATAATGTAAGTAATAGGATTCTCTTACTGAAATAAAATTAATATGCAAGTTTGCATACCTAGGAATGAGTTCCACTTAATTTAATAGAGCTTATATCTGAGGGGATATGTATATGCTTGTTCTGTTAGAGGGCATTTCCTACTCTTCCTCACTCAATATATAGAATTCATCCTAAATGTACACTGAATGTGTATTTAATTGTTCTTACTTTTTTCTATGCAACCTAAGATTTCAGGTTGACATTTATTTAGAAAGAAGTAAGAAATTTCATTATTTTGATATGGTTAATAAAATATGATGGATACAAGGGAACAAGATGAGTACTTTAGATATTCTTTAACTCTATTAATAAAGTAAAATTAAAAGTTAAAACAGTAATATAGGAGCATAAGATTTTTGCAGGTTCTTTAACAAACAATTCTATAATTATAAACCATATACATATTTGCAAAATCATGTCTCTGTTATTCCTCGAAGAAGCCATGTTCACTAATGTTTATATACAACAAAACAAATGTGTTAAGCAAAGAGAGCTGTCAGTTATTTTTAATTAATTTCCCTGAAGGGGAAAACTTCCAAATAGGTAATTTTCAAGTAAGGAATTCTCAGGTTTTACTAATGACACTGATCAAAAATTGCTATCTTATTCTGATTATAAATATAATGTTTTTTTTAGGTAAATCCAATTCCTTTACATTATTTTTGCAGTTTAGAATATGAAGAATCTATACACTAAAATACATACATTTCCATAACCGCGGTTGCTGTAGTAGCAAATAAATATTCAGGGAGAATGAAGAAAAGTATATCAAAAGACAAAAGGAGCATGATTTTTTCTGCATTTCTATATTTTCTGCATTTGCTGCTTTATTTAAGCTTTTCAAGTTTACAGGAGACCAATCTAGCTGTAATCAATGAATGTGAATATTAGAATTAACTATGATCATCAGCCAGATAATTTTTTATTCTTATTAATCTACTGTGGGTCTGGAAGCATGAAATGTAGATCCCAACTGATACTCAGGCCTCTCAGCAGTTTTATTGACTAACATGTCCATTATTGTCATATAATTTAGAGATAACTTCTAGACATTCTAGAAGTTGTGTTTGAAGATTTTTTTTTTTAACTGAACAGTGATCTTGGCACAATCTTGTTTTTCATTCTGTTTACATCCATATATTTTAACAGATTGAAATCACAGATAACGATATTGTCCATTCAGCTCTACTCTCATATGATCCAGGCAGGGCAATGCAATAATACTTTTGAGTACTGAAGATTGCATCTAACCACAGTGGAAGTCCTATTAATAGGTGTTTCATCATTTTACAGAACTGATCTTTTGTTTCTTAATGTCATCATAATTTCACTTTAGATCAGATTAGCATAATTTTAGATTCAGCTCTGACTTTGAATGGTACTATAAAGCCAGATAATTTTCACAGTTCTTATAGTCTTGATCATAAGAAAAGCCCTGCTGTACTTTAATTAGGCTAGGATGATTTAACTTTCTCTGTTCCATCTAGAATTAGTTAAAAAAAAAACCCATCCAAATTCACATTTATGGAATGGGGGACTCAGTGGTTGGTTTCAGCTGAATTGGGCAGCTCAATGTTGAGAAGGTGATGAAGTGGGAACTGCACTGGGTTTTTATTACTGTTTATGCTTATCATGTATTCTGAGTATTTTTCTTTATGTAAATATGGCAATTTGATTCTCCTAAATCAGTGATGTCGAACCTATGGCATGCGTGCCCAAAGTGGCACATGGAGCCATGTTGCCCGGCATGCCAGCCATCGCCCAGCCCAGCTCCACTGCACATGCATGCATGATCTCCGGGTTTCTAGCCCAACCCCCCCCCGAAAAACAGCTGTTTTTGGCTCTTTTGGGGGCTGGAAATCCTGGGGGTTGCGTGCACATGTGCGGGTCCCCCTGTGTGTGCATGGGGGGCATGTGCACATGGGGGGCCTCCCCACACATATGCACGTGACCCCTGGGAAAAAGAGCCAAAAACAGCTGTTTTTCAGCTCTTTTTTTCCCTAGAAATCCTGGGGGTTGCATGCGCATGCACAGGGGGGTCGCGCACACATGCATGGGGAGGCGCACATTGCATTGAGAATGGGGGCACACGGGAGCACATGCGCGAAAGCGATTTGACATGCGAACCGAAAAAGGTTCGACATCACTGTCCTAAATCGTCCTCATTCACTATCATTGAACAAAAGTGGTTAGTTTGAGCTGTGCTAGTGGCAACAATGATATACATATTGCAAATATACAATTGTATTATTTTAAATCCAAAATGGAACATTCTAGCCCCCCCCAAATCTTTGAGATATGAAAGTCATTAAACAGTTTCCATATCTAATTAAGCTGGGGAAACAAGAATATAATCTAATTATATTAACCTAATGTACTTCCAAGTTCAGAGTAGATTGCATGGGAAATGGAAACAAAATGTGAGATTGCTGTTAATGACATGAATCATATCTTTTTTTTGTACTATTTGCTTCAGTGGCATCATTCAAAACCTTAAATAACTATTTGGAAAATAATAGAACAATACAGGATAGAACAGGATAGAGGTAGTCCTTGCTTGATAACCACAGTTGGGACTGGACACTCTGTCACTGAGCAATGCAGTCATTAAGCAAAACATCATGTGACCACCACAATTTCACTCCTGCTGAGGTTGTTAAGCAAGTCACCACAGGATGTTAAATGAGACATTATGTGATCGTGACATTAATTTTTTTGCAGCTTCCCCATTGACTCTGCTTGTTGGAAGCTATGAAGCACACAAAGGATAATCATGTGACTACATGACCCTACAATGGTCATAAACATCTCCCAGTTGTGAAGTTACCCAAATCTTGATCTTGGACTTGCAGAGACTCCGTAACAACCAGTTGTAAAGTTACTTTTACAGTGCCACTATAACTATGATTGCTAAACAGGACAGTCATTAAGCTGAATTACAAGTAGAATAGAATAGAATAGAATAGAATAGAATAGAATAGAATAGAATAGAATAGAATAGAATAGAATAGCTAATCCCCATCTCTTTTGATAATAAAAGCTAGAGTCAAGGTTACTGACCTCCAACTCAAAATTAGCAGAGGCTGGTGACATTTAATCAACAAAATGTACTAGTTATGGCAATAATAGCTTGAAATTACTGACTTGGCTCCTAAAATCTTATTTATGACTTGCTGTTTACTAATTAAAAGACAATAAAAAAGAGGTTTGATCAATAAAATATTTTGTAGTTGTTGGGTGAGGGATTGTGGAGAGTGAGTCATTGCTCTGTTCTTTTTATCTGTTGTTTACTTTTATTTCAAAACTTGGTGTGCTCCATAGTTAGTTCTAGCTGTTTTTAGCCTGATGGGGAGCTTGCAATCATAATTTTGCATTTACATCTCCATGTTCAGGTAAAGGATTGGTTATCAGTTATTTTACTTTATTTTTATTTACTCAGTTGAGCAGCAATGAAGTTTTAGACACTTACTCATTTAAAAACAAATAATATAAGAATGGAAACAGTCAAATTCATAGCAAAACTTCCATAATTCAACAAAGTTGAAGGAAAGGAAATCTTTAATTGTCAATGAAAACATATCAAAGTTCATGCTAGTAATTTTTTTTTATTTTGCTGAGGAATTTCCATATCCATAGTGCCACAACAAAGAGAGTCCTGGGTCTGATCTCCCGCTGCTTAGTTTCATATTTGGAAGAGGAAAGTGCTGGAAAGCAGCTTCTGATCAAGATGACTTCATTCTAGCAGCAATTCAAGCATTATTCATAAACGTAAATACTCAGGAAACACACTGAGGCCTGCAAGGCACCCACACCAAGACTTTAAATCAGTGTTTCACACTAGGTGGGGAATCCTGGAAATTGAAGTTCACACATCAAAGTTACCAAGTTTGAAAAACACTACGCTAAATGGACTGAGTGCTTTGATCCCTGAGGAGGTTTTTATATAGCCCTAGTGGTCAATGGCCAATGCAGCTGTACATATTTTGGCAAGAGTGGTTCCAAATGGCCCCCTAATTAGTAACAATAGCAGCTGTGTTTTGTACTAATGGGAGGATTCAGTAAATCAAATATGTCCACCTTCCCATATGACGTGAAGAAACAAGCAGAAGGTAAAAGGAAGTATGCAGTGAAGGAGACTTAACATTCAAAAGATGCCAAATCATCTCAGAAGTTGACAGAATATATATGTGTTTAATGCTCTCATCTAATTACATTTATAGCTTTTATCCAGGAACTAACATGGTTTCTTTATATTTGTGTAATAGACATTAATTCTTTCTGCGATAATATGTATCAGTGCATATCACTAACACAAAGGATGAACTAATTATGTAGTATTTTCTATAATGTTTGTGCAAAATGAAAAGAAATAAATATGTATAAACACTATATCCAGGCAAGACAAAAATCTTAAACAGTTGGATTATATTAGATGATAGATAGAAAGGGGTTACAGTAAGAAGGGGAAGTGAGAGTAAAATCCTTTGAAAGTATCTCCTAGCTATATAAAATGTCAAAATAACGAAGCAGACATTTAAACAGTTTCAAAAAAATGAATTTCACAAAAACAGTGATTGGCTTTCAAATTCTACAGAATTTTTCATCTGGCAAAATGCTAAGGAATTTTTAAAAAACCTTAGGGGGTGAGGAGGGAAATAAGTGGAATTGATTTTGTATCCAAAGCATGGAAGGAACTTTTTTCAAGAATTTGTAACTTGTGTTGAAAATTTTACAAGAGTTTAACAACAGATGGAGTTGGTTTTCCTAGTTTTGTTTCTTCCCAAACTTGCACTTATTAGTTGGAGAAACAGTGTTTCTCAACTTTCACAATTGTAAGAGGTGTGAAGTTTAACTGACTAGGGAATTTTGGAAGTTGCTAAATAGGAAATCAATTAAAACAGTTTTAAGAATTAATTTGTATATACCTAAGGTTAACATTGCGACAGAATATATCAATTTCAGTATGGAATATAAGAGAAAAATCTGCTTTAAGGAAAACAATTGTTTCTTATAAATGTGGGAATGTGATGTAGGAATAATTTAGATTCAGTTTTCTTTCAGTACCTCCACCTGAGAAAGTTTTGTTAGAATCAACAAAAAACCACAAGAATTGCTGGCCAGATAGGAACTGCATGACCAGATTGAATGAAGCAAGGCAAGACAAAGCTTCTATACAAATCATGTAGACAGTATACAATTTGTAATTGTAGCCTATAATGTGTTTGGATATCCCTTATGAAATAATGAAAATTAATTTGTTTGTTCCATATACCCCTTTGAGGGCCTAGCTAAATCCCCAGACCCCCTTCAGAACAATCTATAAATGCATAAGACAAAATAAATGTCAATTGTGATACAAAGAATTATTGTGATCAAATACAGTTAGCAAATATTTAAAAATAACAAAGAAGTAATGTAATAATAGATGTGAAAATATTTTCTTTTTTTTTTTAATTCATGGAGCCTCTAATAACTATCCATGAACCATATAACTCTCACACTTTGGGAAGATTGTAGAAGACTAGAATGTAGAAGATCGTGATTTCTAGTCCCATGTTAGCCATAAAAGCCAGCTGGGTCACTCTTGCTCAGCTCAACCCACCTCACAGGATTGTTGTTGGGAAAATAGAGGAAGGCGTGTTGGATATGTTTGCCACCTTGGGTTATTTATAAACATAATAAAGACAGTATCAAAACAAAATAAAATATTAGATAAAGAACCAGATTTCAATTCTAACATAACCTTCCTTTCAATTTCCCAATTCCTCCCTTTCTAGTTGATAGTTGGAGACCGTCGGTACTGTACTTCGACTCTTTCCATTTTACATTCTTTCCCTTAAAAATGCAACTGTAAACACCAGTTCTGGTTTAAAACATTTAATCCCTTATGTTAGTAGTGGGGAGCAAGAAAGGAAAGTATCGATTTTATTCCTGATGGTGAATGTTTTGGCAGGACTCCATTGGAAATGAAATTAGTTTCATTCCCACTGGATCTAAGATGATCTTTGTTTTAATTCCTAGCAAGCAGTTTTATCTTCCTGGGAAAGGATGGAGTCTTAAAGTTTTAAATATTAAAACTTTTAAAAATACGAAAATTTCGGATTACTACATATTAATAATAGATACACAGACAATTAGTTAAGTATATAGCAATCACTTAGGTTGCAGTCCATAAGCAACAATGCCCATTTATCAGGGAATGGAATGGACTTTCGTGGCAGTTCATATAGGCCTGTGTGGAGGAAAATGCTCATTACCCTTCTTGTTGTTGTTATTGTTAGTAGCAAAGTTGTGTCCGACCCATCGTGACCCCATGGACAACATTTCTCCAGGCCTTCCTGTCCTCTACCATCCCCCGGAGTCCATTTAAGCTTGCACCGACTGCTTCAGTGACTCCATC
>JANHJO010001130.1:91096-122541 GCA_032468235.1 Pseudoxyrhopus heterurus | reverse complement strand
AGCAGGCATCACACACACAACATCAACAAAACAACAACCCAGAAGGGCATGCCACCACAAATGTACTTCCTTAAAATAAAATAAAAACCCGAGCAAGGCCGGGTAATCAGCTAGTATCATATAAAGTTACCATTTCCCAATGAAACCAATCTTAAGATTTTGTGCATATGACACTGTTGTGTATCTATATTTATATCTATGCATTCCAAAAAAAGACACAGACAGGTCAAACCATAATATTATTGACTTTTGGTTGAAATTAATTTTACCCCACTTTTAATATCAATTATTATACCATATACATTTACACAAACCATTCTCTCCCACACAAAGCTACCTACCACTTATAGAGAAACTTTTAAAAACTGGTCTGAAAAAGTATAAACCCATATATGCTTACTCTGCTATAAATCCCAATGAATTTAAGAATGCTTAATCTCTTAGTCTCAGGTGAACGTTTTTGGGCTGCTTCTGTCGAAATTGGGAACGAAGCTGCAGAAAAACTTATTTTGGTATTGGACTGCTTTGTTTTCCCCCATTTGCATAAAAGGAAATGATGGCACCTTTATGCTGGACTGTAATTGAAGAAAACTACATGTGCTTACTTTGTCGGAAGTCCCATTAAGTTCATTGGCTGTTATTCTCAGATACACATGCTTAGGCCTGTTAGTGCTATTAAGTCAATATGCTAAACCTACCCCACTCTCTTCCCTTCTGCTTGTAAAGAATCAATGTCTGCAATGAAGAGCCTATTAATCTTTTGAGACTCTCCATCTATTCAGTTCATGACATTTACAGAGTTCTCATTTGCTGTGAAAAGATTCTGTGGGAAAAGAAAGGTCTTTATTGTAGTTACCCTCTAGACATGGACAACAAAAAGCTAGGCTAGTAGGAGTCACTTGTCCTCTTGAAGCAGTGGCGTGCCTTCCTTTCTGCCACACTGGTTTCTTCCGCTATTGCTGCAATTATTTTACAGACCATAAAAGTTTCTCTCATCCACACAGATGCATATAAAGTCACAGGTACTAATTTGGGGGAAACCTTGCTCTTTGTGTCTGAGTATTATTGAGTATTGTACTGTATGGAAATTTCTAGCTATTTTATAGAAATTCAAGTGAAATGAGTAACAGTAGGTACTGCCCTATGATAATACAGAAATAATCAAATGTAAGGGAAAATGAGAAGAGATAGAACTGGCAGTGTTATGCAGTTTCTGTGCCCTGAATGATGAAAGAGGGACAATATTCTAAATATTGTCATGCATAGAAATCTAATAATTGTGCTCAGTGTAGTATCATTCACCTGTGGAAAGGCTCCTATTATTTTGGTCTACAAGATGTGGGGGTAGCAGTAAGGTGGGACTATCCTGAGAAAATGTTAATTTCTGTCCTGTCTCAATTTTGTCTTTTCTACCACTACTACCCCCTCCACACAAACACAATGAATATCATTAGATATTAAACAAAAATCAAACTTTCAAGGACATCCTAAGGAATTATCATTATGACTCAAACCTAAAATGAATTACATATAAAATCAAGAATTAATATGAATGTGATAATATTTTCATTCATAATCATGCAAACCTTAAGCCATTATGACCCTTATAAAAAGAAAATATGTTTATTTCAATTGCTGATGTTATAACATATCTGGTAGAATTTAAAGCTACCCTATTGTACAATTACATCTGTTTGTCTGTAAAGTATAGCAGCCTGTGTCTGCATTGCTAAACTTTCTGTTTTGTGTTGTTCAGTTTCCGCAGGTTTATCCGATCAAATAGTGTTACAACAGCTGTTCAAGCAGACATGGATTTCCATGAGAACTTTGAAATGTCCATGGACCCTCAAGAAGATCAATCATATTCTGGGCCAATGTCGAGACAATATTCCCGAGATATCAGCACTTCCACTGTTAGCATACAGGGCTCAGGAAACCATTATCATGCATGTGCAGTAGATGATGACTTTGACACTGAATTTGATCCTTCCATTTTACCTCCACCGGATCCTTGGATTGATTCTATAACTGAAGATCCAATTGAAGCTGTTCAAAGGTCCGTGTGCCACAGAGATGGACACTGGTTTCTGAAGCTTCTTCAAGCAGAAAGAGAACGTATGGAAGGTTGGTGCCAACAAATGGAGAGAGAAGAACAAGAAAATCATCTTCCAGAAGAAAGTAAGTAATTCCAGTGCTAACAAGAGAAGTTGCCTTTATTGTTATCTTTTAAATCAAAATCTAAAGATTGGAGAACCGATACCACTTGCAATTTCTCAAAATATATCTCTATTGCTAAAAGTCCCACAAAAATCACTGTGCATTTCGCTAACATCCATAGCAAATTGAAGTGATACCAAAGTGACAACCAAGGTGTGCTGACCTCATTACAAATGACACCTTTACATTCTTGCATCCTAACATTGACCCAAATCTGACACAGCATTTGCCTGACATTGTACAGGTAGTCATCAATTTACGACCACAATTTAGGCCAAAATTTATGTTTCTAAGCAAGACATTTGTGAGTTTTGCCCCATTTTACAACTTTTCTTGCCACAGTTGTTAAATAAATCACTGCAGTTGTTAAATTAGTAATGGTTATTAAGTGAATCTGTTTTCCCCATTGATTTTGCTTGTCAGAAGGTCACAAAAGGTCACATAATCCTGGGACACTGCAACAGTCATAAATATGAGTCAGTTTCCAACTGTCTGAATTTTGATCATGTGACGGGTGCTGCAATGGTCATAAGTGTGAAAAATAGTCATAAGTCACTTTTTTAATGACATTGTAACTTTGAATAGTCACTAAATGAATGGTTGTAAGTAAAGGACTACCTGTACACATTTTGTAATTCCCTTACCTGCCTATGTGTTATTACTTTTTTGCTTTCACTTCATTTTACTTCACTAATATTCCCAATATTAGATTATTGGGGAAAATGTAGCACATGTTAGGAACACCTTAAAACAACTGTTCCCTGTGGGGGCTGATGTAATCGCCCCCTGCAGTTTGCAGTTTTATACCAAGAAAGATGCATTGCATTTCCAGCAGATTTTACAAAGGTTTTAATCCATGCACATTCTGAATAAAATGTCATACTTTGAATGCAAAGTCCTAATGCAGAGCCTTCTTCCTTTCAATGATTTCCCACAACAGCAACAGGGAGTTTCCATGGCTAAGAATGGCTTCAAACAGCTTCCTTTTCCTCCCGCTTCCTCCTTTATCTGACCTGTGCTTATCCATTATGTCTTAATCACTATACCACACTGAGGCTTACTGTAACTTGCAAAGACTGAAATTTTCTCAATATCTTGGCAGCTGAGGGAGTGAATGTTCTCCCATCCCACCCCGAAGCTAGGAGTAATATGATACAAGCCTTTCCAGACAATGCCTCCTTATGTACAACAGCTGTCTGGAGGAGATGGCTTAGGACTGCTTGACAGGGTCTTGTGTGTTCCATGGATATGTTTGTTATTATCTTTCAGAGAAAGAAAGTGTCACAATGAAAAGAGTGTTTCCAGTTATGAATGCAATTTGTTGTTACTGCTGCTGCTGCTCCCGCTATTGCATATAAAAACAGGTTATAGTGTCAGGGCTGAGTTAAAAACATCTGGATATAGTTCTTTAGTTAGTTATCCATATGTTTTATTGCATTAAAGTTTTGTTAGTTTCCTCTGAAATTGCTTATTCATAATAGTGGTAATAACTAACTTATTAAAGCCACGTGTCTCTGTATTAATTGTTGATCATAGGTCAGTGCTCATGATCAACATAAAATTGTTAAATCTGCATAGGAACTCACATGGGAACTGTGCCTTTGATTAAGTTTTAGAAAAAACATTTTGAACCAAGAGTTTGCACACGATGCCAGTAGCTAAATAGATATGCCCCTTTAAAAAATCTCTGTTATTAGTAGATTATTGAATAAACAAAAGCAAGGAAGTTGAAACTAGTGTACTGAACAATAAACTGATTAGATTAGATTTTTGCTTGGTATATCTACTCCTGGGCCTTCAACCAGTTTTCTGCTCATTGCACATGTTTATTCATCCATTTTCTTTTAGAACATGGACACTTACTTCTAAGAAGGTGCAGCTTAGTGGAATAGATTTTTCTGTCCATTCTTTCTTCCCAGCAAACAAGGTGACATTTTAGCTAAATTAAATATGCTTAATTTTACTTCTACGTGCATCATATTAAGAAATTATGGACGAGCAAAGTTTACCAGCGAAAGCCTCAGAATGGGAGGTATCTCTCCAGAATGGGCTTTGATTATTGATAAAAGGATAGTTTAAGAATGCATATTCTTAAACATTATACATAATAAGCATTTTGTTTTGTAGGTGTATACTTCACTTAGCTGATGTAAAGGAAATCAGAGATAACATAGGTATAAGGCAAAATACTTTGGGTTCGATCCATGTCCAACAGGAACACATAGCAATATCAATTCAGAGATTTATAAATTATCAGCATTGGTTTTGGAGTTGGTTACATATTTTTGGCATTTGGGAATGGGTATTAATGAAATTAAATCTGACACATCTGGAAACTCAAATTTGGAAAAGACTGCTATAAGAGGTAGGTATAAGAAGTGTGAATGCATGTACTTTGCATGCCGAACATCAAAGGTTCACTGTCTGGAATCACTGGATAGATTTGAAGTCTGAAAGCATGAAGACAGTACTGCGCTGAAAACCACACTGAGCTGGAGGGGCTCAGTATTGTTCTGTTCATCTAACTCAATGCAGAATTCATCTCATAGTCATCTGAGAATTTGTCTTAGATTACCAAATATTTGGAAAGGGAAGATTTGACACATTCTATTTTCCTCAATCTTCTTTCCTCCAGAAAGTATCGGGATATTATTGAGTACTGTTTTAATAAGGAGTATTGAAGCTATTGTTCAACATTGCATCATGAAACCATTTTTAAGCAACTTCTCTTATCAATATAATCATCCAAGCAATTTTTGGCTCTGTGTAAAATTCTCCTCTAATGCACAGCTGGGAGACCATCTCCCTTCTATTTCCCTCGCCCTTCCTTTCAATTCTTGAAATGCCTTGTGAAGTGTTAGATGGCCCAGCTCCAGCTGAGGCAGCTGTTCTGAAGTCGATGCAGTGGGAAGGGTTCTCATAACAATGGGAACCACATGAAAGCTCTCCGATTAACTCCTCCCTCCTATTGAAGGCTTCTTTCACTTCAGTGGTTTGCACATTAGTACGAATAAAAGACTAGACACACCAAGGGGTACATTTTCAGCACAGTGCCTAGGGAATTAGACACGCAACCCTTGCAAACAATAATGGGAAAATGGCAGTTATGCGTAGAATTCCCTGTGCTGTGTAGTTTGAATTTATATTTCCCTCTTCATAGTTGTTTCTTTTTGGTGTTGATGTCTGTCTAAGGAGAAAATTCTGCTTCCAGGACCTCCATAGGAAAAGATATATAATAAGCTGTGTACTAATACCAAAATACATTTGTCTGTTCAGACATAAAGTCCATTGATTTTTGTTCAGTGAAACTTACTCCTCAGTTAGAGTATATAAGACTGCTACCTTAGTATTTTATGAATTTTTCTGGGATTTTTTAAAGTATGTGTCATGGTGCCACAGGTGCCTCATATCTAATCTGCCTTATGTAATAGTCATCAGAATTTATCAACAATAGCTGTAATGGCCCTCATAAAGAAAAAGATCAGAACTACTGGAGTGGGGATCATCTCTCTGATAAAAATCATCCCCCAATATTTTATCACTTTAAACATCTCAGCACATACTCCAAGTGAGCAAGCCTAGGATTTCACAAGGAATTCTAGCCTTCATCTATGAACCCACACTCAATTGCCACCAATATAACTGTGCAATTTAAGAATTATGCCGTAACATTTGCAGCTAAGACATAACTTCTACTGAATGTGCAAGATTCTCAGAAGTGAGTATAGATGCTTTTGAGATTTCTTTCAAACCTCATTTAAATTTGGATAATATTTTAGGATCAAAGACATAATTATTTTCAATTCTGAATGACCATGAAAATCTAAGAAAAGATGCAGGTGGCTACAAATGGAGGAGAGGTTCCAGGAATAAAATGGCATGAAGCAATTTAGGATCCAAGCCACTGGACCTTCTATACTGTATGTTCACAACTCATAGTATCCTAGATATATTTGCTTTTTCATTGGCTTAGAGATCTGTTTAACTTGGCACTGTACAACTTGCTACTTTATAGAAGTCCATGTATCTGGCCAAACCAAACATATGTTGCCTGTGGGGAACTCAGCACAGATTCAGTTTTGATTAAATATTTTGCATTCTTTGGACTATTACTGTATTGTTTCAATGACAAACAGCAGAAGGATTACATGTGACTCTCTGCACATTGTTGAGCTGAGTTTCTATCATCCCTCATCATTCAACAAGCAACACAACTGGAAAAAAATCTGCATATGTGACAGCATTGCGTTATCCAGAATTAATTTTAAAGTATATAGGCCAAGTTGAAACACAGTGGTGGTTATTTTTTTGATGTGAGAGTTTTCATTGTTTTTGCATTCCTGCTTTTGCTAATTGGTGTATGTTGGAGGAAGTTCCAATGACTGGGAATGTATGCACTTTTAAAATGAACTGCGGGCTTTTAGTTGTAGCATTTGGAAAGGATTGGCAATCTTTTCTTGAAGAGGATTGGATTTTTTTAATTGAAATCTGTTATCAATGGTGAGCTGAGCTTAAGCAACCATTGGACATGGAACTACCAGGATGGGTAGCAGTACACATTTACTCAGTTTCTGTAATTCCCTCTCTTCCTCCATTTCTCTTCTGACACTCCATTCTCTTTTCTGTCTTTCACTCACTCTCATATACAAAAGGGAAAAAATGTTCTTCCCACAGATACTAATATGGATAACTTGCAGATAGCATTTGAAAATAATCCATAGGCCATAGGTCACACATGATTGCACTTTGCTCACTCCTGAATTAGATCTGTAGCTTTGTAACAATGGAGAGATTTCCAATATTTGCTTACATTAATACATCACAATGGTGTCTTATGCTTTGATTATTTTTAAGTTTTAGGTAAAATTCGAACTGCAGTTGGTAGTGCTCAACTTCTCATGGCTCAGAAATTTTACCAATTCAGAGAACTCTGTGAAGAAAATTTGGTATGTAACATGTATTATGATATCAGTGTTTGTATTACTTGCATGCAAAAAAATATGTTAGTGTCTGAAGCAGAATAGTGTATAATACCACTGTTGCTCTTCCCATAACTCAAATGCAAAAATTTAAGGCTGCCCAAAATATTTTGGCACTTGAGAAGAAAATCTTACAACCTCTCCCAAGAAGTTTAAAAAACACTAAAAATAAATTAGAGAAGTGAGTTTATAACATTTATTTCCATTTTTACTATATCACAGTATGGAAAAAAAATTACATTAAATTTAACCAAAAGTATGCTGTCTAGGACACAGATGTATTGGAACTATATCAAAAAGTGGATTTTAAAAAAATATTGATTTGAGAAATTATTGAAAGCTCAGGAATGTGCCAGAATATTTTAGTCTTCTGTTTCTGGTACTGGTAGTTCTCAACATATGACCACAACTGGGACTGAAATTTCAGTTGCTAAGTAACGTGATTATTAAGCAAGTGTATCATGTAACTGGACCCAATTTTATGACCATTTTTTACTGTGGTTATTAAGCGATTCACAAGGGCAAGTGAATCCTGCAGTTGTTACACAAATCCAACTTCCCCAATTGGCTTTGCTTATTGGAAGCCACTGGGAAGGTTACAGATTGTGATCATATGACCTCAAGATGCTGCAACTATCATAAATGCAAGCTGGTTGCCAAGCACTTGAACTGCAATCACATGACTGCAGGGGTGATGCAATGGTTGTAACTCTGAAGACAGGTTGCAAGTCGCTTTTTCCAAGGCCATCGTAACTACAAACCATTGTTGAATGGTCATAAGTCAAGGATTACTTGTATATGCAATAACGGAAACATGCCCAGTATAAAACTATCCCTAGTCATTATTGCAACATATCGCTGGCAAAACATTCATTCCAAAATAAGATTGTTTCAACTAACTTTCCCCCAAATATTCAGCCAATCTACAGCATATGCTATCCATACTGGCTGGGCTGAAATTATTACATTTGTAAGACTCCGCCATTGCCTCAGTGCATGATAGCTTAATTAATTTAATCAACTTGTATTATTATTCCATATATGAATTAGATGCAGTAAGGTAGCCAACATCATTAGAAATAAAAAGCAAAATTCCACCTGACTTTTTCAAGGACTTTGAATTTTTTTGTGTTTTTTCTCCCTATTCCTATGTCCTATTCTTTTCTCTCACACAGAATCCCAATGCACACCCGAGACCAGCCTCCCAAGATTTAGCAGGGTTTTGGGATATGCTGCAGTTGTCCATAGAAAATATTAGTATGAAATTTGATGAACTTCATCAGTTAAAGGCCAATAATTGGAAACATCTGGATCTACATGACAAGAAGGTAGAACATTGTCGATTTTGTATGCTTCATTTAAAACCCTGCACAAATACTGGACAGATTAAATAGGTCTCTGTATACTTCACTGATGTTAAAAACAAGAAACGGATTTCATATCAGATTAATTCCATTGTAAAAGAAAAGAAAATGTTTACTTTAAGAATCACCTGGAATATTATCTGTAATATGTTCAGGCATATTTTTAAGGCAAACTTGTACATGTGAAAAATGGGAATGTGCTCATTTGTCTTATTATACTTAACGTATAATCATATTAGATAATCAACTGTTAGAAGAAATTGCCTCATATATTGATTCTTACAATTAAAATAAATAATATAGTGAGTATACAGTGCTGCCTAGTGTAAGAGTTTTGTTTACTAATGCACTATGAAATGTATAAGTAAACTAGGGGAGTACTGTTATCAGCACTGACTTGGTAACCAGCCCCATTCCCATGGATAAATGTATGGGTATCTGCCAATCAAGCCATCATAAATATTACCTGGAAAATCTCTTGTGTCATTACTTTATTTTGAGGGAAACCTCATAGGTGGTTTCACCTCTTTTACTTCATTCACTAAGTTCTAGCTCTAAAACACTAATTTGTTTTTTGTTGTTAAGTCGCTAAGTTGTGTCTGACTCTTCGCGACCCCATGGACCATAGCATGGCCCTGTCCTCTATTGTCTCCCAGACTCAAACACTAAATAGGATGGTAAAGTAAGACTCAATTTTCTTTCCTAGACTTACCTGGATGTTAGGTCATTTTTAGTGTGCTTTGTCACATTGTTCTCAGTAGTAGTGTCAGAAGTAGTCATTGTTTCCCTAGTGATCAGTAAGCATTTTAAAACTGAGATATATCCCATCAATAATATCAGTACAAATTGACAGGTAAAATGGAAATATGAAAACTTGCATGTAAACATTTTTCTTTTTCTTTTCCAGGGCCCAAAATTGGGAAGGGAGGGAAAGGAAGGGAAGGACATTAGGAGGAAAAAAATGAAAGTCTTCTGAAATATTTTCTCCCACTATGAAATGTAAAAATACTATTTAAATGAAGTACTTTAATAGATTCCTACCCTGTTTCCCTTAATAATATGTCTACCCTTAAAAATTAAGATGGAGACTTAAGATGGAGATCCAGATCTGGAATAATGGGAAGTTTATTTCAATGAGTAAAAAAATATACATTTCCATAGCAAAGAGAAATTTGCTATTGTTGTAACTGCTGATGTAATCAAATATTTCTAAGGCCCATGCCTTTATAAGGAAAAGCACAAACTCAGTTTCACACACAATAAAGAAAATTGAAAAAGAGGGGCAAAGTGTTCCCTTGCACCTGTTTGTTTAGAACATTTCAAGCTGTTCGTAGTGTTGGTTAGACTCTGACCTATTTTGCCTATGATTATTTCATGTATTATTTTTAAGGCAAAGGATAATAGTATGGGAATAAGTGCTGTAGATATTTCATTTTTTTCAAGAGATACTTAAAAAAATAATAATTGGGATTTCATTCCATAATGCCAGTATGGAATCTTTCAGAATCTTTCTTTTGTTAGCCATAGGAATATGAAAAAGTCCAGGGAAAAGAATGGGCTTGTAGAACCATTCTTGCATGCGTTATGCCCCATGCTGGAAGCTTAACCAATTCTGAATATCCACCCCTACCAAAATAAATACTGCATGATTAAGTCAAGTAAAAGAATGGTTTACAGTAGGGAAAAACATGAAGTCATCTGGTTTAGACAACATTCTGAGAAAATCATGCATTTGCATTCTTTGCTTGTTCCAAACCAAAATACTAATAAATGATAACCTCTTCAAGTCCCACAAGATAACATTGCTAGGGCAAAAAAAAATTGGTGATTCTAAAACATACTATTTTTAATAGATGTTATGATATCTAAATAGGTCAAAGGTTTTTTTCTTTTTCTTTTGCCAGCATAAGAAACTGATACTACTTTAATGATAAACTCAACAAAAGGACTAAATTAAACAGACCAAAAACAGGATGTTTCATCAACCTGTAGTGAAAAAATATATTTTGTGGATCATGGTTACCAAATGTGGCTACATTAATATTTAAATTAAATTGCTTGTTTTTTCCCTATTTAAGCAAAATATGAAAAAGTTGTGAATTTGTTTTTATATTTGTGCTTGTTATCCTTCATCCTAAACTTGGGTAACTACCATAGTTCATTCTTTGCATGCAGATCGAATGCAGTGTTTCAAACAAATCCATTTCCATTAACACAAGCAATGAGGAACTGTTTTGATCAACAATGAGAAAATAATAAATTATAACGCTTTATAATTTATACAGCATAATACAATTAATAATCGATTTAAGAAATTATTAAGATGAATACCATATAATTTTTGGAAAAATAGAGTCTATGTATTTTGGATTAGATTTGTGGATCCAAATTTAAAAGGGAAAGGATGAACTGGAGTGCATCAGGCACTAATATAACATCTGTTGACAACTCCTTAAAGAAACTGCATAATTTCTGGGCTCCCATAGACACTATACAATCCCAGAAAGGATACATTTAATTTATGGAAGGCTAGATACATACTGTATGACTCCTGTACTCCTTTGCACTTCAGATCCAGATTACTGTGTAGCCCTGTTTGGATCCTAGATGTAAATTCCAGAACTAACATATCCACACTTCTCTCCCTCCCCCATCTCATTCTGTCTCTTTCTATATATGTATATGATATATTAATATATATCATGTGGATATATACATATTTCTTCCTGTTTATTAACCACAATATCTTTGGCTGCCAAAGTAATTACTAACGTACTGTATATTCTCAGAATTCCTTTTTTAAGTTTTCCCCATCCACTTCTAAATTTGTAATTGAATTCAGTTTGTAGATTGTTGACTCCGATGCTATACTTTTAAGAAGCACATTGCGCTCAAAGTATGCAACATTCCATAGCCAGTCACCACCGACCACATGTTCTTTTTCATTATGTTTTTAAATTTTGCTATGATAACTAACCTCAGGCTGCTAGTTCATACGACTGTGTGAAATCTATCCATAAATCTTGAATGTTGTAAGCCCATTTAGTCTTGTGTATGTATATTATATACAAAGGGGTCAGTGCTCATTATCTGTTGTCTTTCATTCCTACCACGTACTATTCTATTATGCTGAGTTAATTTATTAATAACATCCAAGAATTTTATTAATAATTAGGTGTAAGGTGATTTTAATTACCTTTCAATCTGACTTTCTAAGATTATAGAATTACGACATTGTATAAAGCAGCGGTACTAAAGAGGCTCCCCTTTCTAATTCTGAATATCCAGAAGAGGAATTTAGATTGCCCAGCAAGGAGCTACATACAATATTTAATGGTGGGAGCTTCATCCGTTTGAGCCTCAGACGCCACATGTCTATGGAGAACTAGCGCTGTTATCAATGCTGTCCTTTTTTGCCTTAAGATTATGTACTTTTTAAAGTCTTTGAATGCCAGTTCAGTGAAGAGAAAGTGAATTAACTTTAGGTAAACAAGTATCTTCTAATCACTGACTTGTCCTAGTGTGTTTGTCTCCCCCACCGCCCTTTCTTTAAATTTTTCCCCTGAGAAGCTGTATAATGTCATTAACCTTCTGCTTTGATCAGGAGAGAAGGGCCCCTCCTCCCGTGCCAAAGAAGCCATCGAAAGGTCAGGGGCCACTCATTCGGGAACGCTCTTTGGAGAGCTCACAGCGTCAGGAGGCCCGGAAACGGCTGATGGCTGCCAAACGAGCTGCATCGGTTCGTCAGAACTCAGCCACTGAAAGCGCCGAAAGCATTGAGATTTACATCCCCGAAGCCCAGACCAGGCTATGAAGGGATCCAACCAGGAGGACTGTTCATGGCAAGAAATGTCTCTTGTATAATTTGCCCTAGGTCCGTGCTCAGAGATACCGATATGTATTTGTATTTCTCTTCTCTTCCTTTTATCTCTCTCTTCTCTCCCAATGAATTAACACTTCTGTGGTGTAACTGTCAATTCTCCAGGAGGGTTTTGCTAACACCCCTTGCTTTCTAAAGGTTTGCCCATCTCAGCCTAGTGCTTCGCCATATGTACTGATGCTGCCCACTTTGCCTCTTGTAAAGAATCCCATACACCCACAAATAACACCTCTCTTCCTTTCTGTCTCATGTACACACATGTATGTGCACACACAGACACACACACACAGAAATCTGTACAATAGACGCACCGATTTACTCATCCTTGTTCCTTAAAGGTAGTCTGTTATCTAGTGTACAGCAATATTCCATTATTTGGTACTTTGGAAATCCAGTATTGCAGGGTAATACCTTTAGGATTCTGTTGTCCTCCACATTGATAGTGAATGGAGCTTGGGTTCAGAATCCCTTCTTTGTATGACTATTTATTTTTTATTTATTTTTTTAGAAACAGAGACACATATGATTTTGATCTTTCAAGATAATTCTTTTCATCTGTCATGCTGAAAGAAGTTGGGGAGATAGGTGTACTGCAGTAAAAGTTCAGATGAGTCATGGGAATGAAGTGTCCCTCATCCCATGAAAAGACTAGCAGCTGCACAAACTGCCTCATTTTATTTCCTCAAACTCAGCTTAGAATCTTTTTGATCAGGAGAAGACTGTAAAATCTATCTTCCAAGGTAGTATTATTTTAAGGCAATAACAAGAAAGCTTAGATGAATTTAAAAGATAAGTGAAAATTGGATTAAAAGGATATTTTCATCCAATCAATTAGTAAGAATTTTTAACATTGTACTATATTGTCATTTCCTATTACAATGAGTGCATTTTAAAAGGGAAACTCATTTGTTGATTTCCTGACTTTGATGAGCTTTCAGATTTTGCACATCTCCAACTAGCTGTTGTTTCTAAAATGCTGTAAATGAAATACATGTTGTATACTACCCATGACCATTGATTGCAAGTGTTCCATACTTTCCCCTTTGGTTTCTTCTTTAAGATAGAGAATACCTTTCTTTACAAAACTGTTTTAAAGTATGTAGTCTACACCTATTGGTAGATTGTTTGGGAAGAAGACAGATAGACAACAGAGGTATGCAGTGTTTTAGAAATGATTCCAAAAAAGCTGCTTCAGAGCAATTGGAAGGACAAACATAGAACTTGTTTGTGACTCTTTAAAGCAGTCTGTTTTTCCTAGGATTATGTGGCTCTCTCTAGAGTTGCTAAAACAAAAAATCTTTTTGGAACCAAATATGACACACTGCTTAACCCTAAGAAGGAACCCATGGCATAGGAATGTAGACTGCAATCTGACCAAACTATCATCATACTAGCAGAAAGCATGATAATTTCACAAGCACCACAATTTTAAGGAAAGCATCTAACATGCACAAATGTGCACGTTTAAAGCACTAGAGAATTTACAGTTTGTGTCCTAATGGAGGTTGGTTTCAGTTACAAAGTTTGGTCTATATTCTGTTGCCAAAATCATGGATGAGACAAACACTCAACAGATTATTGATCTGGACTATGTATCATTTTTTAGTTGTATCCTCCCAAGTCACATGGGCAAAGAATTATGGATCATTTCTTATTTGAATATTTAACTTTATCCATATTGGCATCCATGTCGAGTATGGAAAATAATACTTTACTGACAGATCAAGAAAGAAGTGATCTTCTGCTAATGAAATATACTGAATGACTGTCTTGTAATCTGTATTATCAAAGCTGGCTTTCAATTAGTTTAAGGTTAAAACTTTTCAAATATGAAACTCTTAACTGGTAGGATAGTAAAATTACACAGTTCAATCTCGCAGTGATAGAAATTGCCATTCAAAAGCTGGCTTTTCTTTTGTGCCTTTTTTCTTTGAGAATATATATCAACAGATCATGCCAGAATATGTTGTAATGATACAGCATCATTTTTAGGTTCTATCTTTTCAAAAATCTGGGAGAGGTAACAGGTATGGAAATCTTTTTAAAAAATGTAAAATCACTAGAAAATTTGCTACCTCTCAAAGCCATTGATATATCCAAGCTATACACTTATTAACAGGGCACAAAATATCACTGCTGTGTTTTACAAGTAAAGGGCTAATAATTTCATATTTTTAAGACTTTTAAAGGCAAGGATAAAATCCAGTGTTAACTCAAAACCGAAAGTCTGATTTGCAACACTTGAATTGTATTATGTTGAGAATATTTTTTGTTTTACTTTATAGCCTCTTTTTAGTATTTGAAGGCTTGCACATTATTTGCAGTCTATATAATATCAGTAGCCACCTTTAAATATAGACATGATGTTTTTTAAAAATTGGACTCTTCGTACACAGATGTGCAAAACATGTCATACGTATCTATTTTCACAACAATATTATTTCTGTGGTATTTGAATCCCATGAAACAAGGTTTAAAAACTAGCTGAAATGCTATTGGAAAAAATTGTGTTAAGATAAGGCAATTTATCTAGAAATGTCATATATATCATATGATTACAAACAATGATGTACTACAAAGTAGATAATTGTTTTATTTGGATTACCCTTGGGAAAAAATGGTGAGGATCACAACTTAATTTTATATTTTCGGAGAGATGTATTTGCACATCATAATTTAAAGGAATTTGTTAACATGATACCTCATTATTCATTTGGGTTTGATGTAGACATAACAATTATATCTTCTAATAAATTACTAGAAAAATGCAGAAGATATGAAGATGTTGAACATCTGCATGCAACAGAAGTATTTGAGAAACTACAGTCCTGCAATGGACAATAGTGCCACCCAGATTATTCTTTGGCACTGCAGGTCTATAAATCAGGCTGCTGCTTTACTCTGATTGCCTCTTGTGGACCTTTTTATCTATACAGTACAAAGCAAAAAAAACAAAAAACATTTTCAGATCATTTGTTTCTGCAGGGAACCTTATCATGCTCAGATTTCTTCAATTGAAATCAGTGGGGATTAGAAACTTTAATTGGCTAAATTGTGTCTTATTATTTCAATTTATTTTGTAGGACTTAATTTTATTCAAATTTCCGTATCTCTGCAAAAAAGCTGCAATCAATGTTTTAAAGTACAATTGGGACTAGGGGATATTTAGAAAAAAGAGGTTGACCTCTTAAACCAAAAGTTTTAAAATATTTATTATATATATTTTTGCAGACCTTTCCGTAAAATACCTTTAACAGTGCAATACAATGCAAGTCTACTTAGATGTAAGTGTCACTGAGTAAAACAGAGTTTATTTCCATTCACTATGGTTTAACACTCTTACCCAGCCTGGCGCCTTTAGATACTTTGGAGTTACTTCTAGTAATTCCAAGCACATTAGAGGAATATATCACAATAATGCCAAATTGGAGAAGTTACTTGATACAAGTTTGGACTGTAATTAATCTGGGAGTAATCTCACTTAATCTGTGCTTTACTTCTAAGCAGACATACATAAGCAGGCACTGTTGTTCTTTTGTAATGAGAGATAAAGAAAAAGATTAAACGTTTTAATATAAAAAAGTAAATGCTACTATCTTATTTATAATATATTTCCATTTATTTATTGGGTGTCCCCTTAATGTTTTGTTATGTACTATCACTTTAATTTAGATTTTATATTTATGAATTTACAGTTTGTTTTTTAAATTTATAATGCATAGTTTTACTAGAATGTGAATCAGAATCAGTGACATAGATGCATTTTAGCTGTATTCCCAGTCAGGAT
The DNA here is from genome assembly GCA_032468235.1 of Pseudoxyrhopus heterurus. Taxonomy (NCBI): domain Eukaryota; kingdom Metazoa; phylum Chordata; class Lepidosauria; order Squamata; genus Pseudoxyrhopus; species Pseudoxyrhopus heterurus. The sequence goes on along the minus strand of JANHJO010001130.1, from coordinate 106,314 downwards.
ATCCGTTTTTGTTTTTTCCTTTCTTTGCAAAACTGCCAGTTTGAAAAACTCTAGATGGAAGGCTGGAGAGCATTATATGGCACTTTGGATTAGTTTTTCATAGGATTATCTATCTATCTGATATGTGGACACACAAACATGTAAATAGATTAATGTTTCCCGTAATGTAAAAAGAGCAAATTAATAAAATAAATAATGCACTGCTTGTAAGAGCTGTGGCTTTTCAATATAAATTTTTATTCCCTTTTTGCAAAAAAAATGTCCTTATTTGATGTGGTTGTATGATGTTTGGAGCAAACAGCAGTTCTTCTGGATATAAGTCTTTAAGCAGTTCTTCTGGGTATCTAACTTAAGTCTTTACAAAGCCCATCTAGAATATTAGATGGGCTTTGTAAAGACTTTTGTGAACATTTGTTCTCACCTCACGCTTCTAATCCTTGAGAGGACAGATGCTGGTATATATCATATATATAATATATATTCTGACATAAAGGTATTGTCTAAACATATTTCAGATACTTTTTAGTAGTGATGTGATAATTTTCTTTGAGCATCAAAATATTAGTGTAAAGGTAATATAAATAGGAATCCTTCTCTTTTACCTTGGTTGATTGGCTTCTGGTAGTTCTATATGTATATGTTAAAAGTTATCATAATTGGCAAAACATAGAGTTTTTTCTTGACATGTGGTACAGCCTCCGTATTTTTTTTCATTAGTTTTCACATTTTCATTCTTCATACATCATTTACTCAAAAGTCATTTGAATTTTGATTGTGAATTTAAAAATCTGCCTTCATGTATGAATGAACCGATGTTTATGTAATTAAGTTATTTATTAACTTGCTTATTTATTTATTGGGCTCATATGCTATTCCAATCATAAGTGACTGACTGGCACATATATGCAATAATCAGATTAAAAACACAACACACCAACATTAAAATATCCCAGGTCTTGCTAACAAACATTTCCACACAACATTCCTGCCAAAGAATAGATCAAAGACAGCAAATTAAACATCACAGACATGACAGAAAACCATTTTTATAGTTTTTCAGAATTCAGCCAGAGATCAAGCTGATCTTCAGCGCAAAACTATTCCAGGTTTTTTTGGGGGGGGGGGGGGGACGCAGCCAAGAACTGAGAAATCTCTATGATTTCTGCAGATCACATACTCGTGGAGAAGGGACCCAGAGGGAATCTGCTGTTTTGGATCTTACAGTTGGGCAAAAACCACTGAGAGTGAGCAATCTTGAAGATTCTATGGTTCTGATCCTTGAAGGGCTTTGAAGGTGAAAACCAGCACTTTGAATTGCACTTGGGAGCAACTGGTCACCAGTGCGGCTCTGAAAGAAGTGCTTTTTGGATGAGTCTGGACACTCTGAAACTTCTGGGTAGTTTGTGTGTAAGAGATGACCAAGACATTAGAGATGAGGAGGACGGACTTCCACTTTTCTAAAAGTCATTAATTGGCACACAAGATGCATCTGTGTAAATTGCCTCCTAGCTACAGTTAAGAAATGTTTGAACAGGAGCTGAGGACTCAGGAAGATCCCAAGATTATGAACCAATTCTCTCTGCAAATTGGACATAAACCTGGTCTCCCAATCCGATACCAACAGCCTTCAGTGACTGGAATACTGCCTTGGCTGCATCTCCTGTTTGATCAACAGTTTAGCTGCAAAGCTGAATGCCATCAGCATGATGATGATGCCTGATTCCATTCTGGCTTATGATTTCACTCAGTGATATCACATCATTAATATGGGGAGTGGAAAGCATCAAGTCTTGTGGCAACCCTCAGTTGAGTTTCTTATGGTTCAAACTCTCTTTACCGCTCACTGATCCACCCACTTAAGCAAATATATTACAAAGTCATTCCTAGTCCCAACACTCAATAGTTGGTTCAGAATAATACAATGAATGCCACTAATAGATAAACAGGACTAGGAAGATCACATTTCTTGTATCCTGATCTCTGCATGGATTATCTGCAAGAACACGTAATGTAAAGCAATCTAGCTCTGAGCTTGAGAAGGAAGTGAGATAAAACAGTTGCTCAGCTCTGGGAAAGGAGAAAGTGTGAGAAAGCGATTCAGAACAATCCCACCTTGACCTTGTTATTCTTAAAAAGAGGATAGTGAAGGTTTTCAATAAGCTTTATAATTTTATGAACAACCCTGCAGCAATGAAGTGGCATTCCTGGAATCCTTGTGGTGTCTCTATCTTGAACCTGGTTTATCAGTGCAGAAGAAATGAGATTGTCTGGGCCTATTTGCTATTATAGACCTAGCAGTGTCTCAACAGTGTCTCCAAAACTCAAAGATTATTTAGACTTGGCAGTTGAACAATGGCTTCTTAAGAAGAGGTCACATTGTTACCTTTCAAGACATGCAGAAATATCCATTCAAGGAAAGAAGCATTTGCACTGCTTGAACCCAGCTTCCTGTTAACTCCCTGAAAACTTTCATGAGTCAGAAAGGACAAGAATCTAAGCTACAAGTAGCAGGGATGATATACCAGAGAACTCTATTTCTTCAGAACTCAACGTCAATCTGCCTCACTAGATGACATTCTATAAATGAAATAAAAGCAGAGAAATTTTGCCTTACTGCTTTAGATAAGCTTGAACATCAGCCCTTATCCATGTTCAGTCAGGTTCACTTCTCTCTCTCTCTCCTTGCCAGCTATGCCCCAGATGTGTCCTCTCAACTTCATTTCCTGAAGCTCCTCAGTAAATTGAAGAAGTGCTTGGAGCTCGTCAGTGAAGAGAGATGGGCTGCTCAGGGCAATCATAAGACAAGAGCCACCTCTATGCTTGAGGCTATAACTAAGCCCCAGTAGTGCAGTCTACCATGGCCTTTAGAAAATTCCCACAGGATTTCTCCAAGAAGCGCAGAGGATCTACCAGATGGACCATCTCAAATAGATCAACTAAATAGGCACCTAACATCTCCAAAATAATTAGAGTCTGCTCTGATCATGATGGAAAAGGATAGTAATTCATGTCTCCTATTCCCAAATTACATCTGGGTATTTTTAATATCCACTGATCACAACCTATCATTCTTACAGTGTTAAGTTAGTGTTCAATTGCAAAAATCTCTGAAGCGCAGGTTACATTTGCAGTACCTGTTCTCCACAGATAGTACTCTGGACTTAATTTGCAGTGTAGCGCTAGCAAAAGCAAGTGTTACAACTGTGTTGTTTCTATGACTTCGTTGTTTAGGAGTTTCTCCAATAAAGTGTATCAAGCAACAACTCTTAATCATCCTCTGCTCTCTTTCAGATCTAAAAATTTGCATAGTGATTAGTGCTTATGTACATATACAATTGACTTGGTACGAGACATGTCAGATTTTATTTCAAGACATGAAATAAAGTCTACAGTAATATATTTGTGTTTAAGGACTCTATTTGGATCCAGAGAATGATAAATGAAATGCAAACCAACTCTTTATGCTGCTGGTCTGTGAATGCCTGCACAATGTTGTAATGGAAGTGTTTATGCAGTGGTATAAAATATCACAGCTACAGAAGTTACATTTCCAGAAATGTTTCCATAAGCAAAAAATAACACTAGGTTTAAATTCTTTTTTCATGCATTGCTTAAGTGGAATAAAAATTTCTTCTGGTAGTGGTAGATCTTTTTGACAAATGGAAAGGCATATGAATCCAACGGAAAGGCAATGAATCCAACTTTGAAAAAAAATTGAAATTATCTTATAATTCATTATTTGGGAACATCCAGTGTAAACCAGACTGTATATGCAACCATGTAGATATAAATATTTTAGCTATTTATTGCTCTTCTGCAACAATGTGGCCTTAATTGTGTGATCCATCTTCTCTAAATAAGGAATTTTCTGGAACAAGAAACGATAACTGTATTTGAACCATAATAATTTATAAATTACTATAACTTACCTGCTCTTTAAAATAAGTGACAAGAAATATGAGCTGATAATTTCAAATGTCTACTATCAGATAGCTTTTAATCATTCTTTCCTAATCTTCAGCTACGTTTGGATTTAAAGCAGAATCTGAGTGTTACAGTCCCAATGCAGCTAGAAACTGATAAATGAGAGGTATTTTGTCTCTCTTGATTGATCATCAAGATTTCAGGCAAAACTCCTTTCACCGGGAGATGGCAAAATTAAATTACAGCTAGATTCAATTTATATTTCTTTCACTGAAACGTAATTCCATTTTTTATGAGCAAAGTCAGTTATCCTATGAGATACAACACGAAAGCTTACCTAAGAAAATTGTATTGTCTTCCTCATATGCACCTGTGCTAAGCTTACTTTGGAAATTCATGATTTATTCTGTTTCTTCCTTCTTTATTAATTTACTACTTTCCATCCATAAACCAGTATCTGTACTAGCTAGCCTCAAGGTGCCATCCTAACCAAGATGAAAAGTTTGGGATAGGTACTAGAGTTGAAGAACAGTATAGTGGTCAAATTGGCTTCTGGAGTTGTTGGTGGGTCCAATACCTCATTCTAAGACTTCTGTAGGCACTAGATACACTCATGAGCCACATCAGGCCCTTTTCTATTTCCTAGTTACAAATTCTGCCATAAGAAAACAGATGCTCCTGTTCCCCAGGCTTCAGACTGAAGGGTACTTCCCAAAACAAGTATTGTTGGCCAGTTTACAATGCTGAACCTTAAAGGTGTACACAAATAGAAAAATGAGAATAATTTTGTACATAGCTATATTCAGTGAGGTTCACTCCTAGGTAAGTAGATGTAGAATTCACAGCTAAATATATAAAACATCCAAATCAGTCAGGATGTATCTATGAGGCTTTCCCTAGGTCTTGGATCCTCTAATTCTTAAACTAATAATCATTTCTTATCATTTTGAAATGGGAACCACACAAACATTGTAGCTTAAATCCTAAAATAAGAATTTCATCATTTAAAAGAAACAAAGAAAACCTAGAAATATCACTCTGAAGTCCTTTCATTCAATTTCTGGTTTAGAAACAAAATAAATGAATTTTTCTTATGGATTTCTCCTCCTCCAACATATATTTCCTTGTTCTCTCACTGCAGTGGTGTTAAGCCAAAAGCAGTTATACTTGGTGGCACACAAGTGCTTTCACTGTTTCTCACTAGAACAAAGTTTTATTAATTCTGTTTTTGTTCACTTAGAATCATGATTACTTCCACATGAAAGTAACTCAATCTAACCAAATACATCTTGTGTGTTAACTATAAACAAACTTCATAATAATGTTTCTGATAGAAGACAGATATTTTTAGGGAGTGTTGAAACAAGACAGATAACAGTTGAAACAATTTAAAATATGCAAGAACATTAGCTTAGAAAGTAAAAATTACAGCAGCCGATAAATCTGAAAAATTCACAAAACCTTTAGCCATATTGACAGTAAATCCACCTCAGATTTAAAACAATTTCAGCCAGTTATATCGGATTTTGATGTAGGCTGCCTGGTGTATCATCTTGAGTTCAGGTGCAAGATAAGCCAAACAGTTGATTTCAGAGTGTACTGAAATCAGACCCACAAACACTGCTTATACAGAAACTGAATATTCTAGATATTCTTGGTATCATGAAGAATTTTGGTGAAACTTGGAAACTTATGCTTTTCACTACACTTATATGTTTAGAATAAAGGCTCTTATCAGACAAAATGCATTTGAAATACCTATGGAGGAATATTTTAGCAGAAAACATTTCTAGTGGGAGAACATTAGGGGAAAGTAATTTAATATTGTCCTCTTCCTTCCAGCTATCTAAACCGCTGGCCTTTATAGGGGTGCTTTCAATTAAAGTGCATGTACACAATGAGATGATCCTAGCCTACATTGTAATATTGCTTTTAAACACCATTTGAGTGGGAAATTCTCTTTAAAGAAATTAAATTATATAATTCTGTATAAACTATTCAGAATTTAATTCAATATAGTTGTGGATGATAACTTGTTATTTTTAATTAGATCACAAATCCTTAATTTTCTGGAGAAGAAACAGCATTTGTAAATATTGGAAATGAAGTTTGGTGATATTCATATATCACTGAACATCTAGCCATGTGTTTATATGCATATTCACTGGCTATGTGGAGTTATCTACATGCTTTATCATCTGATTGCTACAAAGATATTAGAATCCTGTATTTAAGCTCCTAAATCAGGAATATAAATGCAGGTATGGCATTAGTGTCTATATATGTGAACATGTATCAAAGACCTCATTCCCTTCATATACATCCATAGGGGAAGGGGAAAGGGAGCAAGAGATGCAGCATACATAATGATGTCTTCATTCAAACAATGCAACATTTACAAAGCTAAATCATTTGTAGACTGCCTACTTACACAACAATTTGCAGCAGTTTATGAGTAACATCAGCCAATAAAAAAGTAATGAATCTAGGAAATCTAAGGCAGCCCTAAGTCCATATGTTTTGTATAATAGAAAAGTTTTCAAAGCTTTCTTAATAAGATGCATTTCTCACTTCTGCAAGTAAACTACACCAAGGGGCAAAGCTTTCTGAGAAGTGGTGTTGCTGAGTGCTCTTTTTCCTTATCTCCTGTAGGCCGAGTACTTTTATCATGTGCTGCCACAGCCTTAGGTTATAATCAGAACTTTGCTTTTAACCCAAAGAAAATATAACCAACAACAGCAGAGTAACACCACTGAAATTGCTACCCTTGTTTAGCTGATGGGCTTCTGGCTATTAGATCAGTTGAAATTTCCAAGCCATCTTAAAAACAGCTCCAAGACCTGTGTGAAGTGTCTTACAGTGGAGTATGCCAAAGGCATGATTAGCTAGTTCAAAAAGGTCTGAAATTAATGCAAAGACCTTCCTGGCCACAGCCTCTATCTAATGTTCCAGCAAGGTGTCATGAATCCAGGACCTTCAAACATGGATTTGCTCCAATAGAGGAATGTGACCCTATTAAGAACCAAAATTGGAATTGGGTTCAGGCCAATGAAACATCAACAGATTACCAAGTCTTGAACAGATGTAATTTAAGCTTAATTTGACCCATCTAGATGCCAGAATGATTCCATAGTTGATGGTATCAAAAGCCACCAACAAGTCTAAAATATCAGGAGGGATGCATTGCACCTTGATCAAACAAAGATCATTCATAAAGGCAGCTAATGCAATTTCCATCCCATGCCAGGCTTGAATTCCAACTGCAAGAAGTCGAGAAAATCTGTTTCTTTGGGATTCTTTTTAGATTCCAACTGCCATCCTTAAAAAGGCAAGATTAGAAATTAGTTAATAGTTGTCCTATGTGGCTGGGTTGAATACTAGAAGGTATACTATTACTTTTTTCAAGATGACTAGAATTTCCCATTCCCCTAACAAAGCAGCGATCACTTCTTGTAAGACATTGCCTTGGACTTCTTGACAGATCCTGTTGAAATGGAACTAAGCTTGGAGAAAATGTGAAATATTTTATCTATAAAAAAGTTGTAAATGTGGCTTCATGACACCAACAGCATCTTCACTATTTTTCCCCAAAAGAGAATGGGTATCCTTAAACAGATGCAAGTCTGCAGATACGGTAAGGGCAGCGAAATTGCTGTCCTTATTGCTATGATATACTCCCAAACATAGAGAAAACTCTGATTAGTTAGGTTCATACTTTTTTTCCACCATCATGTTAGGCGTCTCTACATTTTTTTCATCTTCTGCAGTTCCTCTGCAGAACCAATGAACTTGCTAGATCCTGCAAGGGAGGAGAGAAATTTGGAAAAATTTCATTTGGCTTCCTCACTGTTTTCATGTTCCAGAGATTAGTGAGACATACAACAAATCTGATTGGAGAATTCCTCAAGCAATCCCCAAAAGCCCAAATAGATCTTGAGTGGATTATTTCAACATTTCTGCAGAGATTAAAGATGATGACAAGATGCATGAAAACCAAAAAGTGCACTGACCACAGCAAAGGAAAGTTGTCCATTTTCAGATCACGTTGCTGTACTCTGAGATAAAAACCAGATTTAACATGTAACCATCTGTGTGTATTTGGGGTGAAAATCTTATCTCCTATCATCATAATGAAGGTCAAAAAAATTTATGTTCCACTTGAGAATGGCTAATATATCTAGAGAAAAGGTTTTTTGTGTTTAATAATCCTTTGGGGCAGGGTCATCTTAAATTCAGTTTTCAGATAAATATGGATTTGCTATAAGACATTTTGGAAAAAAGAATCTTAACAAACCATACTAAAATAATCAGTGATTAATCAATAAGACTAATCACTTTTTTTTAAATAAACAAGGAACTTGCATTTAAATGTTTACTTGTTTAAGCGGAACTGTTTACAATCAAGAATACGCCATAAACTGTACTAAAGGAACTATATTAAGCTCTTATAGATCTAACAGCATGTTTCATTGCCAGCAATCAGTAGCAGCACAAATTTAAATCAAACACTTTTAAGACTTTCTTTTAAAAAAAGTGTTGGAAGAACTGAATGTCTCCATATTACAATGCAAATTTGCTACCTTTTGAAACACTAGTTCAACAAAATACTCAGGGTAAATCAACTATTAAAGAAAATATTTTATTACATCATGAAAAAGTATAATCATTCAAATCCAAACTTGTTTTAAAATCTGAATTTATTTAAGACAGCCCAATGGTATATTTTGTTCCACATGTGAATGATATGAATACTAACCTTATTACTAAATATTGCACAGTCTGAAAGAGACAAATAATGAAAACAAAACAAAATCACATGATCTTGGGAACCATCTCACATTATGAAAAAAAAAACCTACTAAGAAACTTTTAAAAAAAGGAAGGGGGGTTGCTTCTACAGTAGCTTTTAAGTTTATAATTCTTGGAATGACTGGAATCCATTGAAGACCATAACAGGGATAGGAAGCTTCATTTCAGCAATCCCTTGTGCAAATAAGATTAATTAGAACAAATAATGCAGTTAAATCCTTGATATCATTGAAACAATTGCCACATCTTTCTGTTACATCCCTGTTGGGGGAAGAGAAAATATGAAGAACAATTTATGCCATGAGTTTTGCCTGCAATTCCATCTCCGCTGCCTGTTTCAGTGCAACATCCACCAGGAGTTGAAATCCACTGAAGTCCTGATTGAGATCTGGGGGAGTTGGAGGAGGAGTGTTGAAAAGCCCACTTTGTGCATTCGAACTAGGTCCCAACTTATCCTCGTGGAATAGGAGAGAGTTGTCTGTAAAGTTGGTAGGTGAAGCCCACTGAAGGTCATCTGTAGTCTGACCTGTACCAGCGGGCTGATTGAAATGGAAAGGGACATCTTTCAGTGCAGTTACGGTGGTATGACAAATTACTGAGGGACGAGCCAAAAGAGATCCTGGAGAAGGAGCATTACAAGTCTTGTTTGGTCCTGGGCTACCAGAGAGAAAGGAGCTCTCAATCAGGGGAATGCAGTTTTTTGAGCTGGAAAATTCCACTGGATGGCCATCAATTACCTTGGTCCCTCTCCGTGAGATAGTAAATTGATTTGGATCCTTCCCATCCTTCCTCAACATGTCAGGCAAAAGCCTGCGTCGTGCATTGATGAACCAGTTGCAGACCTGAGAATACAATGACATTTTCATTCTTTTACCTTCATTCAATTCCATTTATGTATTGCATGAAATCAGTTCAGCTAAATGCCTGAATCCCTTCAAGCTAAACTCCTGAACCTGACCAGAAAAAAAGGCTAGCAAACAAGTTTCGACACACCCTAGAGAGTCTTTCCTGGTTCAGCCAGCCCCTCCTCTCAGCAGAAAATCAGAAGATTGTAATGGGTAAAGACCTAAATTTGGTTTTAAGTCTGAATATATGTAATGAACAAAGAGTAATCTTCGAGTAATGAACAAAGAGCAATCTAATTCATTACAGTTAGGTTAATTAACAACAGGAAAACATTTTCCTCTGAAACAGTAACTCCTCCCTAAAGGAGTTACTGATTTGCCTTGTTCAACTGACTATGTCAACAGGCAAAAGAGGGATTACCTCACCAAGTTTGCCCTTGTTTGAGTATCAAGCCAGTTTCCTGGGCAATAAAAGAAAGTCCAACAGTCCTTTTTTGTTTACTGTACAAGAACTGTTTCTCCTTACAAAGAAAATGTGTGGGATACCCACAAAGAAATAATACCAATTACTCTGAGTCAACATGGCAAAACCAGATTTACAATAAAGCCTATGAAATAGGCTGAGCTGACACACTCCAAAAACATAAATATACTCATAACCTGCTACAAATTCTGCACAATGTATTATTTAAAAAAAATAAGTAAGAGAGTCAATGGATTGAAAGAAAATTGTGTTAAAAATTGCACAAACAAAAGGAGTATTTGAAAATTCTCCTTTTGTGTTTTCATATCCCCCCTCCCTATATGGTTTAAGATTAATAATAAAAGCCATTTTTATAAGCTTTCTAGTCTTGGAAAAGCTTCATATATTTAAATTAATACACCCAGGTTATTTCAAATACTGCTACAAACCTTATTTCAAATGTTAGAAAATGCAACTACATATATATTTACAAAGCAAGTAAAACTTATGTAGAGAATTATTACACACTCACCTCCTTTTTTACTTGTAGAAGGGAGCAAGCAACACTTAATTTACATACTCAGAATTGTACACTTTTTTCACAATTTGGAACAGAAACCAATCATTTGCATTCTTAGGTAAATCTGAGTGCTGACAATTAGACATGAACTGATTTCTAAATATGCAGAAAGAAGTATTTCAGCAAGAAAGGCCACCGAGTTTCAAAGGTACTGCATTTAGATTTGGAAAAAACTGAAATTCACATTCTTTCCATCACTGTTACTGCGTGAGCTTGCCTCATGTAAATCAGGATTTCTCATTAGGCTGGAAGCTTAAATTGTCCTAATAAAAAGCACTGAACATTCATACTTATTTTAGGACCTGAGCAAAAGGTTAGTTCTGGGTAAGCAGGCATCCATCCCACTTAAGCAATGAACTTTGTGGGTCTATAGAAAAACCCAGGCTGAAATAGCACCTTTGTCAATCAAATACCAAGACACTTTTTAAAGTAAAGTGGAAACTAATAGTCAATAGAACACTGAATAATAATACTGTGGTATGCCACCCAATGTCTATTAACTTAAAAGCAAAATACATAGTATTCAGCAGGTAAACAAACTTGTCATTATTGTCTTAAGCTTCATTAGAACACGCTTACATACCTGTAGTGTAGAAAGGTGCGTCTGTCTTGACAATAGTGCTTTCTCTTGTTCAGAAGGATAAGCATTGTAACGGTGCTCATACAGCCAGTCCCGAAGAATCTGCACCGATTCTTTGGGCAGGTTACCCCGTCTCCTCCTCTTGATTGAGCAGGCTGAAGAAGAGAGATCCAGGGGGACATCCATGCTGTCATCATCTTCTGTCTCACTGCCTGATATTGCAGCAGCACCTATGATGCACATGAAAAGGTGTGACGGTATCCCTCCTAAATCTGTATTTCTCTACTCAAACACATTATCACCATCCTTTGCAATAAAAATGTGGTAATATACACCAATGAGGACTAGGTAGAAAGTCCTAGTACCTTTCATTCTGAAAATTTGAGCAACTCAGGTACATGCAATTATTTGCTTTATTTGGACAACCACACCAATTATTGGCCAACAATGTGTATATTCATCTGGCCAATTTTCTTCAAAATTAATTCTACCACTTTTTACTAACTTAGAACAGTTGTTCAGAACTAATTCACTCAGATGTCTGATCCCAGCATATTTTTTGTGGCACACAAACCACTCTCATTATTAATGCTGTCTATGAGAATAATAAAAATAAATCCACAGAATGAAAAATTCACAATTTTGGGGCAGAGCATCAACTGTTTCCCATTCACAGTTGACCTTTCTAAATTGCTACTCATCATCACACTGACTTTATATGAACATTCTAACATTAAGTCATCTAAGAATAGTAACTTGGTAATTAGAAGACTTACTAAAATGAAACCCAATAATAGCTAGATATGAGACTTCATTCTAAACAGTTAACATTTTGCATGAGGTATCACAATATCTTTTACGAATAGAAATCTCAACCCTATTTCTACAACTGTACTTGCAAATTAGCATTTAGCACTAATACACTGAGAAAAAAAATCATGAGAGGATGGTCAATTATTCCTCAGAATGATATCCACATTTCCTTCATCTTCTCCCTGAAATCCTCAAGAAAAATAGTTTGTCTACATTAGAATGAAGGGTTTTTTTCTCCAGACTTTCTATAGGTACTACTGTAGGTATCTATAGGTTCTCATTTAGCAAACACAATCAGGACCAGCAACCACATCGCTAAGTGAGGCAGTTTCTAAATGAGAACTCATATGACACGACTGTGCTATTCTTTCTCCCACTCTCCAATCCTTGGAAATGCTCACCCCACCAGTGCTGGGGTAGCTGGCTTGAAACTGACAAGATAAGCTTCTGTTTTTGTTTGCCTCCTAATCACTTCCCAAGTTTTGGGATATAATTAGCAAGAAGGAAATCAATGTTTCCTTCTTGCTAATTATGTTAGCAAGAGGAATGAATTACAAGAGAGTAAGTAGGCACAGAATAGGGAATGCACATGGAAAGCAACATGCTGGCCTTGGCAACCATAGGCACATTGCACAAACAGCCTGGTGTATTCCCCACTGTGTAGCTTCTTTCTTTCTTGTAATGCTTCCTCTCCAATCTTTCCACTCTGCAATATTGGGAGAGAACCACAGGTCAGGCACAGGACAACACATAGTGACTGTAATAAATTACTTCACTGTGAAGTCATAAATGTGGACATTGGCGTAGTTATTTTTTTCAGCACTATTGTAACTTTGGATGGATGTTGAATGAGGCCGTTGGTAAGTGAGGACTATCTGTAGTTCAATTATTCTTTGGTCATCTTTAACAGTGATAACAGGTTTTATTGCAACAAGAACACAGTATATTTTGGCATTGGATAAAAAGGGGAAATGACTATTACTTCTTATCATAACTCCACCCCCATGAACACAGATTTTCATCCTATATATTGGAAAATAGTTCAGAAAAATAGTTCAGTCTCTTGACAAAAGGCAGCCACACATCAAGACTTGTTCTTTCCAATAGAATAACAGCTCCTCTCTCTGAATACTGATCTAGTGACGTTATTTTCTCAAACTAGTAAATACAAATATTATTAAAGGGTTTAATTAATTCAACAACCTCTTGTGAGAAAGTCTTAATTGTTCTTTTGTGCTGTCACCTTTTATTCTTTCTTGTTCCAATGTAACATTGGAAATAACTATGTAATTTATCCCCCAGTATAATTTGAAAACTAAGCAAAGTTGATCAAATTTGTTATAGAGCTGGCAAAAGAAAGATTCCATTTTAAAATGGACATCGGGCTGAGATTGTGGATTAAAAAAAATCCAGAAAAGGTATTCCAATGCATCCCTAATGAAAGAAGCCTTTAGGCAATAACTTAGGTTATCACCTCCTTCGTTCTAAATCCTTTCCATCCTCCATTCCACTCACATGACCTAGACTGGAGCTGCGATTAAAGGATTGGATATTGTTCCAGAAGCCACATTCTGCACGCATTCTCTGCTTGGCTTGTCCTGTATCTTTTCAGAATGTCTTACGGTGGGAGATAACAATTGTGACTTTCTCAAGCATAAAATGCATTGATGGAAAAACTGCGCTCATTGTTTATCGGTGGATACTTTTTTCCCAGCAACCTCCAGTATTATTTATGAACATAAACTCTGGTAACCCAATTTGTTATTATACCTTCTAAGAGATACTGTTCAACAAAAATAGAAACTTTTCAAGGTAAATAAGAAATGTATTTGTATCTACCAACGTAAGCATAATAGATCATGTGGAGGGCTAAGAATGAGATTTCTGGTGTTCAATTGTATCAGAGCTCAAGATCTATTTGTGGCCATGCTGTGTCACTAGTGTGTCAGTAAACCAGGTGATTACAATACAATAGGTCAGTGTTCTCCAAATATAATGATAAAGCTAACTGTTGGGCCATTTAGCCTGAAGAGAACACAGAGATTAACATGGTGTCCTGTAACAATGTGCCACCAGTTGAGGAGGGTAGGTGGGGACAAGGTGGAAAGCAAAGTGAAAGCTCTCAGGCACTTACTGTAAATGTTGATGGGTTTATTTTGCATTTTCAGATGTTTATCTAACATATTCAGAAGCAGCTGTGATGATGTTTACAAAACCTTTTTAAACCATTGCTAATTTAAATCTAGTTTAATCAACTAATCAAAATTTCTGAGGTCACACAAACAGTGAACCTAGACACAAGATCCGAGTTCATCCAACATGCTGTTGGTTAGCCAGTCTGTGATCCAATGCTCCTGTGACCATAATATATGAAATCTAAGATTTCTTTTCATTGTGTTTAATTTATAATATGTTACACATTCATTCAAATGGTATCTTTGAATAAAAATTGAAAGTTTTGTGACAGAGGTCTTCCTATGAATGGAACAAATGTTTAAAAAAGGGGGCCATTATATCAGGGTTTGAACTACAGGTAGTCCTCCACTTACATTAGTTCATTTAGGTAAAATTTAGGTAGGCAAAATGAGGACTCAGATTGTTGGGAGCAATATGCAATATATGCTTACTTCTGTAAATCACTTAGGGAGGACTGTAAAGCCCTGGTAAGTGGTATATAAATCTAAACGATAAACAATAAACAATTTAGTGACCATTTCTCAGTTACGACTGTTGCAGCATCTCCATGATCATGTGATTAAAATTCAGGTGCTTGGTAACTGGTTCATATTTATGACTGTTGCTATGTCATAAGATCATGTGATCATTTTTTTGCAACCTTCTGACAAGCAAAGTTAATGGGGAAGCCAGATTCACTTTACAACCATATTACAGGCTTAACAACTGCAGTGGTTCACTTAACAATTGTGGCAAGAAAGGTCATAAAATGGGACAAAACTCACTTAACAAATGTCTCATTTAGCAATAGAAATCTTGGGCTCATAAATCGAGGACTACCTGTATACAAGGCCAGATTTTCTTTTTTAATCAGTGCTCTACCAGCAATGAATAGCCTGGATTTCAGTCTGACAGTATCTATTTGCTAAAACTTTTGATAGCAGAACACAATCTAAAAAGGTAGTTTATGCCTTATAGAAACATAGAAATGTGTCAATAGAATGGAATATTCCTTCTAAAAACATTTTC
>JANHJO010001130.1:13425-24363 GCA_032468235.1 Pseudoxyrhopus heterurus | reverse complement strand
TCCTGGGCTCCAAGATCACTGCAGACGGGGACTGCAGCCAAGAAATTAAAAGACGCTTGCTCCTGGGGAGGAAAGCTTGTGTGTCCAATTACACTTAGCCAATACAATTCTGATTCTGATTCTGAATACCACATCCAGTTTTGGTCACCACAATATAAAAAAGATGTTGACACTCTGGAAAGAGTCCACAGAAGAACAACAAAGATGATTGCGGGGGCTAAAGGTCAAAACATATGAAGAACGGTTGCAGGAACTGGGTATGGCTAGCCTAGTGAAAAGAAGAACTAGGGGTGATGTGATAGCAGTCTTTTATTATTTGAGGGGCTGCCACAAAGAAGAGGGGGTCAGCCTATTTTCAAAAGCACCAAAAGGCAAGACAAGAAGCAACGGATGGAAACTAATCAAGGAGAGAAGCAATTTAGAACTAAGGAGAAATTTTCTGATAGGAAGAACAATCAACCAATGGAACAACTTGTCTTCAGAAGTTGTGGGTGCTCCAACACTGGAGGCTTTTAAGAAGAGATTAGACAGCCATTTGACTAAAATGGTATCGGGTCTCCTGCTTGAGCAGGGGGTTGAACCTCCAAAATCCCTTCAAACTCTGTTATTCTGTTCTGTTCTGCTCATTCTGTAGCTTTGTCAAGATAATTCATTTTAATTCTTTTTTTTTTAAATAGTACTGAATGTATTTGAACTCTATCTTTCAACTGAATATAAATGTAAAATATGCCATTAGTTTCACCAAATTTTAGAAGGGATAGAGGTAGAGGATAGGGAAAGGTAATTTGTAGTGCTGTTAGTTTCAGTACTGACTATAAATTTTATGTGAATTCAGTGATGTGTTGTTTTGCTGTTTAGTAAAAACTGTAACTATGATCATGATTACAGTGATAATGACAATGTCAGTATCTTATTTATAGGATTTAAATTGTGTGAACTAAGGGAAGCTAAATTGCATAGGCTATATACAATAATATATAAATGCACAGAGCACACCAGAAATGAAGGCTTTACTGCTATAGGTCGTCATACTTATTTTTCATCATTTCTAAACAAGAAACGGTGAATGCAAAAATGAAAATGTTAAATGCATCCTTCGGTTTCCATGGGACAATAATGAACAAGAGTGGAATCAGTATATAGAGTTCAGCGAATAACAAGTGAGAATTCTAAGAAAAGATCATTTTAGGAGATTTCTGCTCAGGATTCCAGCAGCTTCATTCCATTTCCACTCACTCTCTTGTTTGATTTTCTCTTTCTCCCCCCACCCCAAATCAGCCACTTATCTATAACATCATTAAGAGGTTTAAATAATTTTGAAAGTAATGTTCACCGGAGCAAAATCAACATGTTAACAGAAGCTGAAGAATTTAATTATACAAATTTCAGGCTTCAGAAGGGAAGGCAATTAGCCAGAAATAGCCAGGGAGGCACTGAGTTAAGAAAGACGGTAGCAGGGGAGGAAGAAAGAAGGAAAGTCCTTTCACTGATCCTATGTGGGATACCCGGGATCAGTCACTCCGGATATGGCCTAGAGGTGGAGCTCTCACCTCACAATCAGGAGGCTGTGAGTTCGATGCTAGGTAGAGATCCTGCTTGGGCAGGGGGTTGGACTCGATGACCTACAAGGTCCCTTCCAACTCTGTTAAATATGTTAAATATGTTAAACTGTCTTGGCCTGTGCCTGGTTTTCTGCTTCAACTGGAAGAAAAGATTCCTAGCCTGACTTCTAAAGCACAAGAAGTTCCATCTGGATAAGTATATAAAGAAGACATTTTGAAACTTAAGAATTTTTTGAGACCTCTCTATTTGCCCCTCTCTATTTGCCCTTGGAAGCATCTAAAGACTGTAATCAATTACTAAGCATCCATTTATGCAGTTTACCACAAAATAAAATAGGAAGGTAACCCCCCCCCTTTACTAATTGGTTTCATATATTGAGTGTGGACTTTGAAGTTAAAGCAGAATATTTCTAAAGAATTTCACTGAGCAGTTGGCATATGGTCAAAATGATGACGCTCACTTAGAGGGGGAAAAAGCTATATACATGAATGAAGGCAAATATACGCTTCCCAATATAATATTGCAGGATCCAATCTGCAACCAGAGATTTAGTCTTCTGAGCTTTCCGGCTTGTACTGGAGCCCATTCTCAGGGAAGCACAGACTCTGCTAGAGAGAAGTTCCATGAGGATGGGCTCCAGCACGAATCAGGGGTGGGCTGCTGGGGGTTTGCAGGGGTTTGGGAGAACCCCTTGCTAAGAGTCTGCCCAGTTCGGAGAATCCCCAAATCCCACTCCTGGCTGGCCCCGCCCCGCCCACTCCTTCCAGGAGTCTCCACACGGCCCGTTTTGGATCCCAGGTAAGTGCAGGGCCCACACAGAGGCTCGGGGAGGGCAAAAAATGGGCCTCCCAGAAGTTCCGGAAGTCCAGAAACGGGCCCGTTTCTGGCTTCTGGAGGGCCTCCGGAGCTGGGGGGAGGCCGTTTTCACCTTCCCGGAGGCTCGAGGAAAGCCTCCGGAGCTTGGGGAGGGTGAAAACGGCTCCCCTGCCGTGGTGCAGGAGGCCAACTAGGACACGCCTACCATGGCCACACCCACCCAGGAACTGGGCAAAGAACCCCTTGCTAAAATTTTTGCAGCCCACCCCTGCATGAGTCCAAAAGCTCAGAAGACTAAACCTCTGGTCACAGTGACTGACCCAGATTGGATCCTGCAAAAAAAAATAATAATACAGCCATTTGTCAGCTGGATCGGCTGAAATATTGTAGATGTCAAATATAGATTCCCTCCCCCACAAAAAATCTGTTAGAATACCCTTAATCATGAAAAGTTTTCAAGTGGAAGACTGGAAATATTATTATAAAGAGATATTAAGTACTTAATCATTACAATTCACCAAATTCCTATTCCTTACATTTTTTATAGTCCAAGAAAAAATTTGCCAACATATGATCTCTTCTTGAACCTTATATATATTTCATTTTATCATACAAGTGTTTTCCCATTTTATTACATATTCTTCCATTTTGTTCTTTCCTGTTTTGCTAAGTATTATTTGTAAATAAGTGTATGTACAATTTCAGAAATTATACAAGATAAAAAAATATTCAAAGTAAATACATTAAGCATGTAAAAATGCAAGTAAAAAAATAGGGACCACCTTTGGTGGGAAGGTAACAGCGTTCCGTGCGCCTTTGGCGTTTAGTCATGCCAGCCACATGACCACAGAGACGTCTTCGGACAGCGCTGGCTCTTCGGCTTTGAAATGGAGATGAGCACCACTCCTTAGAGTTGGGAACAACTAGCATGTATGTGCGAGGGGAACCTTTACCTTTATCTAAAGCAATAAAAAATAAATTCATCATATATTTTTAATCTATCTATTGTGGGAATTTTCAAACTTCATAATGTCACAGCTGCCCTTTGTAGGCTTGTGTAGACAAAATAGAAACAAAATCTGGAGTTAGTTTTGACAATGCTTTTGCTTTGTATATAGAAATCTTATCAAATTTTAAAAACAGTTGTGACCATCATCAGGGGTCCTAGATTGCAATTTGAGAAACTCCACTTTAAGCTGTAAACTTTTCCACATTGAACATAATGTCTGAAACAGAACATTATTTTTATGTACATAGAATTAAACGTACTAAGAAAAAGCTGTGTGGTGATATACAGATCAGGTCAATACATTGACACAGTCCTTCATGTTTAGATTGAGGATGAAAAGAACCCCAAATAAAATAAGTAGACTAAGCTCATCTAAATAACTCTGATTAAAAGTGGATAAGGATTGAGCAGAATCATGTAACTAGCATCATTATGGTCAATAACGCCTAGTATATTATCATAAGAAAGACTTTGCTAATTCAGATCTTTACAATCCAACATCCTAGATGGCATAGATGTTTATAGGCCTGTGGAATGCCCAGAAGGATATAAGGACTGTATCTTTTTCAATGTATTCAATTTACAAAGATCTTTGAAATATATTCATTTTGCTTTATGAAGGGACAATACGTCTACACCCAGTGGCCATAAAAATAGTTACTGAATTCCCATGCCTTTAGTTTTTGAGGAAGAGGAAGCAAACAGGTGCATTAAAGCAAATATAAGCAAATATTGGAAAGAACTGAGATGTATTTATTATTTCCATGTCATTTTGCCTTTCTTGCTTTTTTCCCACCTCCAGATGTGAAGTTGGTACCACTCACTGGTCCCAGTGCAATGAAACGCCAGTGAAGTTTGCTCGCTTCCCTGTCACAGGATTAATTGAAGGGCGCTCATATATATTCCGTGTTCGTGCTGTGAATAATGTTGGTATCAGCATTCCATCCCGCATCTCAGAACCTGTGGCAGCATTGGATCCTGCTGATAGAGCCAGACTTAAAAGTAAGAGACTTCCTAATGTATGTCAACAAGACGTTTGAAATTTTAATTTTTAGACAATATAAATGAAAAGTAAGAGCATTCTACTAGAGAGAACAATAATAAATAAAACCTTCATTAATCAAAATAAGACTTGCGGAACAAAACACCTTTGTATTTTTATAACATTTCTTTGCAACTACTGCTCATCTGAAATAGTACAGGAACCAGAGCCATAATCCTACCATAAAAAAATTATGTGATATAATTTTCCCTTAAGAATTAATCTTTCCTTTAGTCCTTTGTCCCTCTCTTCTTACTTTTCTCATCTAACTTGGAAAAGAGCTCACCAAAGTACAGGCTTTCTGTGAGGGCTGCTGTTCCTCTGATGAAACAAACAGACAAACAAACATAACAAGAAAATAGTCACCAGTCAAAGATTTGTACTCTCCAGCGGCGAAAGTAGAGATACAGAGTCCCACAGTTGTATGGGAGGACTAGATCCCACAACAGGCCATTTGGAGTCCAGAAGTTGTCAGCCCTCCAAATACTCCCTTGCCTTGTGATATAAAATATTCCCAAAGCAGTTATGATTCTATTTACTGATGCATGACACTTCTTTCTGCTGGATCACCTTGGAGCAGCTTCAATCTGTCTCAGCATGCTGGCATTAAGATGGAGGTTCTTTTGTGAGGAAACAGGAAGTAGGTCTGTTCAGAACCAGTGCAAAGCTGCTGTGTGAATGAGCACTTTGAGAATATTTCCCAACTTGATGCTTATCGGACGCATTGTCTGTAGTCCCCAGCACTCATGACTACAGGTGGTTGTGGTAGTTCTAGTGCAGGACATGTCGACACCAAGAGGTTAGAAAAGTCTGTGAGTGCTCATTTTTATGCAATTATTATGATAATTTTTGGTTGCCTGTTTGTATAATTTGTTACTGTTTTTATAGTTTTAAAATTTGGATTGAGATGGGTGGCTATAGAAATTGAATAAGATAAATGAATAAATAAAATAAAATTGTATTAAGACCTGAGGCATCTGAATTCTTTCTATGAGAAGGAAGATGGCCCAAATAAGTGATGTCATTGGGAGCTGTAGTCCAATACATTTGGAAAAGCCCAGTTTTGGAAAACATGATGTAACTAAAGGAAGGAGATAACTCATGTCTCTACTCCAAGTACTATATGCAACCGAGATATGTATGTACAGTAATTAGGAACTGAGTCAGGGAAGTAAGTAGAGATCGGACTTTATTACCTTAATGGTTTCTGTTTTCCAGACTGAAATATTAATGTTAAAATTATTTGGTTACAATAAGGAAAGTTAAGTAATTGGGCAAGTAAGGGGTAATACTTAACTCAACTAATCACTGTCAATATGTTTAGGTCACCCTTCTGCTCCTTGGACCGGACAGATTATTGTCACTGAAGAGGAACCTTCAGGTAACACATATTTTTTTGTATAGAAATTAATATTTTATTTTGAGATCATATCTGCGTTGAAGCTTACATGCCATTTTGTCTTGGCTTCTCACATGAAACTTTATATATGGATTGTAGTTTAATCAGGAAATATGACTATGCTGTTTAAAATAATCGTGAGAAAAGATGTGCAAAACCTTACTCAGAACAGTCTAAAATGTTTAAATCATTCTTCAAAATATTCTATTTCTCTTGTTGGTCAATCTGACTGTTCCAAAGATGGTTTGTGATATTGTGGACATGTTCTGAGAGCTGGACTATATCTGGACTGACACAAATTATTTCTGGTTCGAAGGATTATCATTCAGAAAATCATCAGACCAGTCCTAGAATGGTCAAATTGGCTTTGTTTGAAAGATAAAAGAAATGTTCCAAAGTTCTCAGAAATGTTCTATTTCTGGAATAGCAAGTTTTGCAGATACCAAGTTATTAATTTTAGGTTTTAAAATATACTTTTCCCAGCCACATAAGTAGATTTGCTGTGTTGGACAGAAAATGCTTATTTACTTTTATTTTCTTTGAGAAAATACATTTCTGAAACTGAAATTTCCTAGTCTCAGGTTGATTGCTTACATAAAGGCATTCAATTGTTCTGCAGGCTCATTTGCTTTCTATTGTTCAGTGGTAACATAAGCTACTCAAAGCATTTTGAAGTTGGCATAACTGCAGAAAACGCAGAAATCATCATGAGCCAATCTGTGTTTTTTCTCCATCTCACCAATAGAAGAGTGTAAATACTGCAAGTCAGACAGACATCGATGGAAGCTTTTAGAAGAAAAAAATTGGTGTAGAAAATAGAAAAATAATTGCTAGTTTTCAGTTATGTCCTGTATCTTCAGTTCATGCTATGTTCATTTATTTGGCAATAATAACTACAATTTGAGCTGTTGGTCTGAAGGAAAACTCATTTACCATCAAAACATGGATTTCATTGAAATCTATAATGCTATATATGATGCTATAAATTTGCAGCCAGGAGCTTTCTCTCTAGGTGTGGTCATGGTTGTAAATTGTAGTATAGAACATATCTTTACCTATAAGATGAGAAAGAATAATGACAGATACTAGACAATAGGATGAGGCTTTATGTTGCTTACATAAACAGAAAACTCAGTAGTGCTTTACAAGAGTTACAAAACTGTTTAGAATACTAGAATTTGGTTGTGTGTGAAATCTGCTAAAGAATTCTGAGCTCAAGTGCAGAGTACAAATGTGAGGCAAAATCCCTGAAAGCGGGAAATGGTCTACCTCAGGCACCAGACATTCCAGTTGTCAGCGTTCAAACTAACCAACTTTAAACCAATAAACTCCAAGACAACCATTTTCTCAAAGTTCCAAAGTTCAAATTGGCACATCTGGGAAAGCCCGAATCTGAGTGTTCCGGGTTTTCCCTTCCCAAAAGAAGATCAAAGATCCATCCCCTGCACCCATCAGTCCATCACATGGCCCAATCAAATCGTGGTCCCAACTGGAGACATTCCTCCAGACACTCCTCTCTAGGTGCAGAGTAACATGTCCTTGACTCTCTGAGAAAGAATGTTGTTGAATCTAATCTTCTACCTCACTATGAAATCCCCCCTCCCAAATTTCCAGACACTAACTGTGGCAGCCTCAAAGCTTCCAAGTAAAAAATGGCTTCCAAGGCTGACACCAGTACCATGATAGCAAAGGGGGAGTGTTGCAATTTGAGCTGCATCACAGCTGAGCCAGTTCTTAGATGCTCAGGAATATAGCACCAGTGCTAGATCAATGCAGATGCAGCATGCAGAGGGGTTCTTCTTGGAGAAAAAAGTGAATAAACTTTTTAAAATAAACTTCTGCCGATTCTTCTTTTTTTCTGTTGCTTCTTCAAGCAGAAGGTATTGTTCCTGGACCACCATTAGACCTCCGTGTTACAGAGGCAACTAAGAACTATATAGTACTTAGCTGGAAACCTCCACATGAACGAGGCCATGAAGGTGTCATGTACTTTGTTGAAAAGGTAAACCAAGATAACTATACCCTATTTTCTCATTAATTTTTTACCAAGATGCTAGAAAATTGGATGGATGGATGGACAAGAAGAAGTGATACTTGGGAAACTAACTAGTTCTCTAATTAAGTACTGATTGGAATTACCGTAATATTGAGAATGTTGAAAGAAAGAAAACTTACAAATATATATATATATATTATACTTGCTTTTAATTGTGGTCCTTAGTACCTTCAAAGTCACTCCTAAGATTTCAATAACCTTTCTTGCTCTGATTATCAGTAATTTGTCTTGATTTTACATTTTGACAGCAGCTCTTTCCCAATCCTCCAAGCACCATTGTGAAAGAACCTCTTAGGTCCACAAGAATATTGATATAGCAGGCAAAACAGAAGCTAAGGGAGAAAACCAGGATAATGTGATCCAATGTGATCAACTCTAGTACAAGAACAAGAAGGGCATTTTGAAGGTTGGGAGTGGTTTATTCATTAAAGGGCATAATTTGAAATATAAAAGAAATTTCAAAAACAGCAGAATCACAGTAAGTTTGAGTCACAGTAGAAAGTCTCAAAATAATTTAATACTGTGGGTATCATTTTGCCTCTACCTAAAATGCTCAGAGAAATCCTGATTTCATCAAATCAAGGAAGAATTTTAAAAATTAAAGTGTCATAGTAATGAGTAGATGGCTAGATCTGGGCATAATAAAATTTGAACTTTTTTTAGGTCCCTCAGATTACAGCATCCTAGAACATTTGGTCAATTAATCCAACTAAATAAGAAATAAACATAGACTGTCTACATTCTGAGCAGTACCCAAGATCTTGTTTGTGATATGAGCATTGTTGAATACTTTGAAAACAATGGTCTTATCCTATTAGATTTTTGGAAAATACTAAAGTCCTGCACATTCAGATTTTACTTTAGATTGTTACAGAAATGCTGGAAAACAGATGGAGTTACTTGAAAGGAAAGATTAAAACTGTTCAGAATGTTTGGGAGAAACATATTGTTTTTTGCCAACTAATTTAAAAGTGATCAAAAGATGGATGCTTCATAATTTATATATTCTCACTTTAAAAAATATATAATTCTATGCTGGGTATGTACATCTAAAATGCATAGTAGAATTAAGGCTATTATTGGTCATTCTCCAGATTAATAATGGAACTTCATTAAGCATTATTTAAAGGAGGGATTTGTTGCTCATAATAGAGAAAAGTCTATGAATTTGACTGAAAAAAATTGTCTTTTCCAATCCTGAAATTTTTATTTTAGTGTGTTGCAGGAACAGAAAATTGGCAAAGAGTGAATACTGAGATCCCAGTAAAGTCTCCTCGCTTTGCACTTTTTGACCTAGCTGAAGGGAAATCGTACCAATTTCGTGTTCGCTGTTGTAATTCAGCTGGAATTGGTGAGCCCTCTGAGGCCACTGAAGCCACCGTGGTTGGTGACAAACTTGGTAAGTATACAGTGAAGGACACTCCAGTATAATATTGATTGTTGGCTTACATATTACTATTCCAGTGCTATTTGAGAGACTGTTCAATTCTCAGGATTTCTGCCTATCTTATAAGAGCTGGTACTCTGGGTCCCCTTGATTGAACATTTTAATCTTTCAAGATCTGGAAGCATGCTTTCTCTGTCATGGTGTCTTCCCTCATGAAATGAGATCATATGGCTCCTATGGCTCCTACCCTAATGCTGTTGTAGAAGACCTTGAAAAACTTGTTGTTCCTCTGGGCCTTGGGTTAAGGTGGATATGGTCCACCTGTTAGAACCACCTGTTATTCTTTTAAATAATACTGGCTGTCCATATGGATGGTATTTATGTATATTTTATACCATACATTATATTTTGAATCTTGTTTGCTTTAAATGGTATGACATTGGAGTTCTAAGTTTAAATAAATAAATAAATAACCTATACTGCCGTTAACATAGAAATCCTATGCTCTAATAGTTTATCTTTGCCTCTAGATATTCCTAGCCCACCAAGCAACATTATACCCACCCGAAATACAGATACATCAGTAGCTGTCGCTTGGACAGAATCTGAAGATGCAAAGGAATTGGTGGGATACTACATAGAAGCAAGTAAAGTAGGGTCTGGTGATTGGGTGCCATGCAACAATAATCCCGTGAAAGGCACAAGGTAATAAACCGTACAATTAAGTATCATTTGCGAAATAATATTTGAAAAGGAGCAAAAAAAGAAAAATATTGCATGAATGTTCAGTAACCGGATCCCTCCTGAAAAGTGCATGAATGAAATATTTGGTTGAGTTGTAATTCTGTAAAATTATGTGACTTTTGGTTGCCAAATTCTTTTTCTTGGCACCAATGTATTGGATATCCTAATTTCTTATTCCCTGCATTCTATTAGTTTTGTATATCGCAGCACAAATAATTTAAATAATCTAAACAACCACATATACATTCTGATTATATATTCAAGAACTGCTATTAAATCTTATATATACTGTAAAATTCTGCAATTCATATGAAGCGTCAAATATGCTAATTCCAAGACCTGCAAGAGAGCACTTTTTCTCAATATCACACCAGTGATTTATACCACTATGTCAACCATAACAAATAATGAATGATAAAACATATCGCATATATATCACAAACAAAACACACACACACACACACACACACATACAGTTTATGAAGTACTGTATCATAAGTAGTGGCCCATTTCAGAGTACATTACTTTGAGAGCACTGTGCTTAAGTTCACATAAATAAGTAAAAATTATTCAACTTATTGACCAGTTTGGCATTTTGTGGTAAGATATAGCTGTTGTGAACTTTTAAAGGATTACTGTTATATAAGAGGGATGAGCAAGGATTTGTTCATTGCCCCTCCATAAATTTAAGCCTTCATGCAGAATCAAGTTCCTTCAGTGCAGTCCCACTATCTGTCCCCTTGATGAAGAAGGAGACAAGGAAGATAAGAAAGTAATTATTAAGTAACTAGCTTATTACCCGGCTTTGCCCAGATATTTACTTATGTGTGACTGAAGTTGTGGAGTCCTCCTGCTCATCTTCTTTCCCCTCCTCTTGCTGATAGTGGGGCAAACTGTCTCTCAGCCCAGCCTACCTCATAGG
>JANHJO010001127.1:150483-161424 GCA_032468235.1 Pseudoxyrhopus heterurus | reverse complement strand
CCCAGTAATGAGACCACATTTAGGATATTTGGCAACCAATCTGCATTTATCTGCTTGGAGTAACCCCTGTGACTATTAATTTTTTTCTAGAAAGGGACATTTATTTCCAGGTTCTGGGGAAAAAGGTCCCATAATGAACAATGGGTTCATTTAATAACCACAGAGTTCACTTAATGACTGCTGCAAAAAAAGGTTTTTAAATTCGATCCGTTCACATGATGACCCGCTTTACGAACCTCATGATTCATGACTGTAATTGTTAGGTTCAATTATGGTCATAAGTTGAGGACTGCCTGTACTTACTTTTGCTTGCTGTTTTCTGTACTTTTTCTGCATCTTACACATTACTTACTCTCAAAAGGAGTAACATGATAGTATACAGATAGTTCTTGACCTATGACCACAACTGAGATCAGAATTTCTGCTGGTAATCAGGATGGTTGTTAAGTGAGTTACTCCTGATTTTATGACCTTTTTTGCCACAGTTGTAAAGCAAATCACTGCAGTGCTAAATGAATCATGCATGCAGTTGTCAAATGAATATGCCTTCTCCCATTGACTTTTCTTGTCAGAAGTCAGCTGAGAAGGCTGCAAATGGTGATCACATCACTCAGAAATGCTCTTACCTATATGCCAGTTACCCAAATTTTGATCATATGACCGTGGGGATACTGCAACAATAGTAAGTGTGAGGATTGTTTGTAAGTCACTTTTTTCAATGCTGTTGTAACTTTGAACAGTGACTAAACAAAAGGTTGTAAGTTGTGGACTATGATAGAATATATAGTTGCATATTACTGTTCACTTTTACCCTGGTAAACATTAAATTATGCGTAATGTATCATGTATAACTGATTTTCATTTGAGGAAATGTTCAGTTCCGATTGTTTCTTCCTTCCACAAAACTTTGTGGAATTTTTTTTGTATAGTTTAATACTGCCTCTGTAACCTATGTCTCATTTTACATATTCAAAAGCTCTTCAAAACATAATCTGAATGCAACCTGCTATAGACGTTTATCAAATCTCAGCAACAATGTTTTTCATTCTACCCCATTATAATTTTATAATTATTAAATTGATATTAATAAAACATTGTTGCATAAAGGTTTTGGATAATCACCTGTGAGCAATAGTATATTCAATCTTCATCAATCTAGATGTTAGACTTTATTTCCCATAATCCATCAGTCAGCAGTATTTGGAAAGCTGAAATCCAAAACTAAATTAAATAAACCCGCTACTAGAACAAAATGAATTTAACAGTAGACTTAAAGGAGCCAGGCTTCAAAAGTTAGGATAGATCACAAACTACATAGATAAGATAAAATGGCACCACGATGCAGTGTATAAACCGGGCGAGAAGTCTGAATTGAGCCAAGCCAATTGACAGCTATGAGACTCCCGCTGTAGTTCTGACAACCGAATAGGCGGTGTTATCATTAACTCCGCCCATTCAATTCTTCTTCTTATCCCCCCCCTCTTCCTGTTTTCTGTCGTCTGGCGCAGGCGCGGTGCGGCCCTTTAAACGTGCGCAAGAAGTTCCAGCGATTACATTATCTTGTTAGTTGTATCCTTCCGCCTCGGCCCTGAGGGACTTTTTTATTCGGCTTTATTTGGTTTCTAAAGCTTCCAGCCTAAATCAGCGGTCTTCGATGAGACTTAGAAGTTGCAGTCTTCGTATCGGAAAGAGTACTGTAGCCCGGCGTGGTGACGTTTCCAAGAGGTTCCCTTTGAATCTTTGGAGGCTGGCGGAAGGAGACGTTTTGTTGTTGATGGGCAGCGGCTGTGGAGGATATTGAGAAAGTCCAAAATGGCGGTGGCTGCCAGGTCGAGAGGACCCGGCAGGCCTTGAGTTTAGGGAGGGGAGAGAACAAGAGGGACTCCGGGCCCGGAAAAGTGCCGGGAGATCCCAGAGAGGAGGAGGGGCAAAGCTGAGCAACCGGGGACCGGGGAGAAAAGCTCCGGCTGAGCGGCCTAGTTCCCCCGCCCGTTAGGCCCGGTGCTCGAGCGAGGAGGAGGAGGAGGGGCCGGGCATGGCCCCCTGAGGGGCCTCCCAGGGAGCCAAGGAGCCGGTGGAGGGTATGGAGTCCAGAGAGGAGCAGGTGGAGCAGAGCGAAGGGTCAGATCAAGGGGCCTGGGGGGAGAAGGGCCCCCTCGGGGAGCAGGGCGACTGGGTGTCCCGTGGGGAGAAGGGGGAGAGGGGAAGCCGGGGCTCGAGGGGGGAACGTGGCCTTTCAGGGGAGAGGGGAGAACATGGGGACTGGGGAGAGCGCGGCTCCAGGATGGAGAAGAGCGAACGGACTGTGAAGGGTGAGCGGGCTCCCCGGAGTGACAAGGCCGACCAGGGCGATGGAGCTCCCCGGGCTGATCATCGCACCCTCCGACCGCCTCGAGCGTCAGAGCAGGCGGAGCGCGGCTTGTGGGGCGCGGAGCCAGGCGAGTGGACGGAGCGCGGCCCGTCCTGGGCTGGAGATCCCGACCCCCTCTTGCCCCCCGAGGACTTCTTGCCACCCCCCGAGTGTCCCGTCTTTGAGCCCAGCTGGGCCGAATTCAGCGACCCGCTAGGCTACATTGCCAAGATCCGACCCATCGCAGAAAAAAGTGGCATCTGCAAGATCCGCCCTCCCGCCGTAAGTACCAGCAAAAAGGCTGTTGTTGGGTTTGAGGAGAAACTGTCAAGCCAGGAAGCAGGATTTGGGGGGTTAGTGTAAGAGTGATTCGCAGGTACTTAGAGCTGGTGATGTTTGTTTTAAAAGAGATGTCTCTTCTGGTGAACGTAATGAATGGAAGGAAATGTATTGGAGTGCTTGTGTGCCAGGATGAGAGTTACAGACTTGAACCAGTGTGTCTTTAGATGGGAAAGAGTTCTTGCATTTTGTTACTGGAAACAGTCACGGTATTGAGTGAGTTGAACGTTTGATACATGTGCAGTGTTTCTGAGGAAGAATAAGACTATTGTGATGCCTTAAAAGAAATAGGCCTGGTTCAACAACAAAAACAGAGTGGGTGGTAGAAGTTATACAGCAGGCCCTGCTGACTAGAAATTGTGGTAGTTCAGTACATTTGAAGGGCACCAAGTTGGGAAAGACTGTTTTATGGAAGTGATGGGGGTTGAATCATTTAGGTGTCTCCCAAGATGTAGTAGGACAAGTCGAACGTAGGCATTTGAAAGCGGTTGATGTGATGCAAAAATATGTGCGGTATAGTCAACGCTCAGATATAGATTTGAATGCATTATGGGAAATAGAGTAAAGTGTATGCTACAGGGACTGGGTTTGTTTGGAATAGTTGGCACATAAGAGATTTGTGATTTGAACAATCAAGTTCTATAGTTTTGCGCATGTAAATTGCTATATCTGTGATAATGGTGGTGCCTGTGTTGTTACCATTTTGAACAGCTTGCTCTTTCACCAAGCTGGAAAACTTGTATGGGTTGTGTCCTATTTCTGTTGTTTTCCTCTACATCCTACAGCTAGGCCTCGGCTGCAGGCAAAAAGAAAGAAGAAAAGAAAACCCCCTATTCTAATTAAGTATAGCAGGAAAGAGGTTTTCCAAGTCTTTCCTGCTGTATTTCTTCAGTCCATTTAATAATACTTTTGATTATTTCATAATAACAGGTCATCTAATATGACTGCCAGTTGCAGAGCCTTTGTCTAAGAAGGAACAAGAGAAAGACTAGGAAATATTTGAGGAACTTGGTTTTCTTTTGTACAGTTACAGTGCAGAAGATGCTGAAGCAGATCTCTTGCTCTCTGGCCCCAATTAAAAAAACACTTCTGTCAATCTTTTTAATCCTCATTGAGAAGTCATTGTGATATTTTTAATTAGAGCAGCAAAATATTAGCATCTGCTTACCCAGTGCATATGGAGTGTTTAAATGAATCTTGCTTTTTTCTGTAGGCTGTAAATTATAGTTCAGGTTAGTCTGCAGCCTCCAAATCAAAAGTTTCTGTCATAATTCAGTTGCAGGAGAACCTGTCTTGCTGGTGTGAGTCTTAAGCATTATAATGCTAAAGTATTATCCTGTTAGCAATATTTCATTTTTTTCCCTTCTCTTGAAAGTTCTAGGATGACTGTTTAGCATTTCCTAACTTATTTTGATTTGGACGGTGAATTTACTTTAGTGTCTCTAACAAAAGGAAATACAATTTTGCCATATTTGTCCTTTTGACATACAATTTAGCACCATGTGAAAATGCTATTAAATTGAGAAGCCGAGGCTTTTCCAACTTAATCACCCGCTTTAGTACAAACTAATAAATATTTCACTAAAATACAAGAAATAATATACATTCATGAAGTTCACCAGGCCTAACTGTGATTCTAGAAATCTAGACTTCTAGAAATCAAAATTTTGCATAGTCAATTTGACTCTCTTCTGGTAAAGTTTATTTTGAGACCATGTAGTCTTTCTCAGACATGGACCTTTCCTTCAATGGCCTTTCTCTGTCTTGCTGTCTCCAACTGTTCTTGATGATAGTTACTCCATCTTTGATGTGACTCCTTTGTACAAAACAGTAGATTTTGAATGTGTAATGCCTTGGGAATATAATATTTTAGATTGTTTAAAGGGTCATCAGGGTTATCCTTTCCTTTTTCTCAGGCTTCTTGTAAATAAACAGTAAAGATGAACATTTTGCAGTGCTTAGTGTGCTTTTATTTTATTAGGTGTTCACTCTGTTTCCTTCAAATGTCAGTTTTACCTTCTTAAGTCTCTGTCTCTCTTCAGTACTGAATATCACATAGAGTAGGTTGCTCCATTGCAAAATTAAAGGCTTTCATTGTCTCAGGTTTGTCCTGTAGTAGTTTGTATAATCCACTCTTGCACTTACATTCTGTTAGCTGTGAAATTGAATTCTGATCCTGTAGGACTGTTTTCAAACTGAGGGTAGATTTTTGGTTTAATTCTTACTAGCTAGTAAACAGACTACGAAATGTATGATGCTGGAATTATACTTATGTTGCCTTTCTGTTTCTTCCTCAGGACTGGCAACCTCCCTTTGCTGTGGAAGTGGACAACTTCCGGTTTACTCCACGGATACAGAGGCTCAATGAACTGGAGGTGAGTCCTTTGTAGGAGACATAATAGAATCGTAATGTAGTGCCATTCACATTTCTTTACATTTAACAGGATAATTAAAAAATAAATCATTTTACAAGACAAGATATTAGGAGTACCAGTAAATAATAAATGTAAAAATATAGTGGTTTATAATATAATGAAAAAAATAAAATACATTAGTTTTAATCAACTGTTATCCAGCGGTTGTGTTGGACTGCCATTGAAAGAATTGACTTCAAAAATTGTGTCAGGTTGCCTGTTTATACAAGCATAAATAAATGGTTTTGTGATTTATTTCAAAGTAATTCTCAGGGTTGAAATGAGGGGTCTTTAGCTCTCTCTGAGGTTGGTTGCTCTCTTGCATACATTTTATTGCGTAAACTAAATAATATCAGTTCTAGACACTCATCTAACACTGATGATGTTACCTAGTTTAGTTAATGAAACGTCTGCAAGAAAACAGCCAAGCTCACAGAGCACGAAGGACCTCTCATGTGTTTAATTATCCAGGTTTTTATATTTTTGACTGGATTTTTTTTGCAAAATGTATTCGCGAACCTTTTGACTTGTATTTATATGAAATGAGTGTGTGTATCTTAGACAGTACTCTTAAATAAATTTGCATCTCCATGAATAACCGTTTTCTGTTAAAATGATCATGAGGAAGCTCAGCATCTTTTTAGGATGAATGTATTCCTATGTGTTTGATTAATTTCCTACCTTTCCTCAAGGCAGTATATCCTGTAATCCTTTTCTCCAATTTTATCCTTACAATATTATCCTTTTGAGATATGTTAGACCAAGGGTCCCCAACTCTTGGGCTGCAACCCACTACCAGGCTGTGACCTATTTGCAACCGAGCTGCAGGCCAGTACACATGTGAGTGTGCAGCTCGATTCAAGTGAGCAGCAGGCCAGCGCACGGGTATGTGTACACAGCTCAACTCGCAGTCAAGCTGTGTGTGTATGTGCGTGCCGGCTTGGCACTACCCGGTACAGCCCAGCTCCCCTCTTCCCCCCCCTCCCCCAGCCAAAGAAAACACTTCCATTGGGTCCCTGGGATAAATAATGTGTAGCTGTATAAGCTCCTGTTACAGGAAATCTCCCAGGTCCCAAACCAGTTTAGTGTGTGAATATATATTGTTTACGACTTCATTAAAATTTGGGGCTGGTATGAAGATATATTTGAAAGATGCATGGTTAAATGGGAAGCATTTACATGTTATTGGCTTGAGAGAGGCTAACTTCAATTTATTCCATTACCAGGCACAGACCAGAGTAAAACTGAACTATTTAGACCAGATTGCAAAGTTCTGGGAGATTCAAGGTTCTGCACTGAAAATTCCCAATGTAGAGAGGCGTATCCTTGATTTGTACAGCCTGAGTAAAGTAAGTTATAATGACATTCTTCCCAAAAAGAATTTTAGAGAAAGTTACATTTTTTTTGTATTCAAGCTAATGGGGTTAATAACTGACACCGACAGATTCAATGAAGATTCCTCTGTGCCACTGATGGGTCTTGATAAGTTGTTGGTCTTAGTTTGGAATTGAGGATAAGGAAAATCGAGCACCTTATTTAAATAGACATATGTTCATGTGATCGCAAGGTGTTAATTTGTAGTTTTTCGATATTCCTGTATTTTTAGATTGTGATGGAGGAGGGTGGATATGAAGCCATTTGCAAGGATCGCCGGTGGGCACGGGTGGCCCAGCGACTTTCCTATCCATCATGAAAGAATATTGGTTCCCTCCTTCGTTCCCACTATGAGCGTATTATCTACCCATATGAAATGTACCAGTCTGGTGCTAACCTGGTGGTGAGTATTGGGTCTCAGAGTATAAAGTTCTCCTGTAACTTAACTTCATATTACATTTCCTCCACAGATGTAGTACATGAATACAAGAAAACCCTTCTTTCTAAGCGGACTCCCCCTGGACATCATTTCCTACCCTGGGAAGAAAACAGCTTTCTAGGGAAGATGGCAGGGGGCTCATGCCTAGCCAGGAAAATCATATCTAAACTCGTCATGATTTTGTTCTGCCACGGGATAGTTGGGTTAGGCCTTTGTTTTTTAATCCCCAGTGATGAGCAACAAGGAGCAGTCTTAATGCTCTTCCTTTCTCCCAGCAGTGCAATACTCACCCATTTGATAATGAAGAGAAAGACAAAGAGTATAAGCCTCATAGCATCCCGTTGCGCCAGTCAGTGCAGCCTTCCAAGTTCAACAGCTATGGGCGGCGGGCCAAGCGACTGCAGCAGGAGGTGAGTGTCTCACACACCTTCAACCCTAATTATGATTTTGTTTTCAGTTGGACCAGTTCGTAATTCTGAGGGCAATTGTACACACCCTGTGCTCTGACTCAACAGAATTATTTTTTCTCAGGTTTGGGTAGAACCATTTAAATGTCAAAGAAGTCTCATCCTGCTAGAATGTTAATTATTAGGCTACATGTGTGCAACCCCTGGCCCCCAAGCGCACATGTTATACCCCCTTCTTCAATTTTAGAAACTGGCCTCTGGGAATCTTCTTTAGTTTCCCCCAAATTATGATTTTAAATGCAACAGGATAGTTTTTAAATACATAAGGCATAATCATTTTAAATATATTTCATGTAGTTTGTCCCATGGTTTAGTATGATCCGCCCGCTCCCTGAAATTATCTGAAGAGATTTGCATAGTATCCATCTTTTCTGTCATGGTGACTTAGGGGTTAAGCTCAAATGGTGTAGCTCTCCAAACCATTTTTCAAAAATAAGTTTACTGTGTTACAATTAAAAAGATAAAAACTAATATGAATTAAAAAATAAAAAAAAATAGAAAGCACAGGGCCAAAAAAACAAAAACAAAAATATATATTAAAGAGCTGAATAAATAAATGACTAGCTCCTTTGTGACAAGTATAAACAATTTTGGTAACTTATCACCTCTTAAAATATAACAATGGTCTCTTCCATATCTTTAATCTATAAACAAATATTTAAAACCATATCTATTTTAACCTTAATCAGATAACCAACTTTATATTCTTTCCTGTTAACAATCTTGATCCTCAGTTCCCTTGAACAATGTCCTAGAACTTGATTTCTTTTAATTTTTTCTTTGTCCCTTCTCATAAAAATTTTCAGAACTTTAACAAAACTTTCTTTTGTAAGTTTAACATAACAAAAGTCATCCAGATTGCTTTTTGGGTTTGTTAAGACATTGGTCAATTTCATTTATATATCCAGTGTAGCATCTCCTTCCACATTATTACTTAGCTCATCATTTTAAAATCTACTTTCAAATTGGTCTCAGTCCCATCCAGTAAAATAACATCTTTTAAACAAAGTCTGTCTATAGAGGCAGACATTCTTAAAATTAACTTCTGGATCCCTTGTTCACAAGTATCTTCCAGTGCATCCAGTGTTAAAGTACTGTATTTTGCTCCATTCCCTGTTAGTAAATCAAATTTAAGTGTTCTTTTCCTTTAATTATAATCTTTAATTCCCTTGGGTTTTGTCTAGTATTCAGCCTTCAAAATCGTATCTTATCATATTTTTTAAAGTATTCAAAACAACAGCAAGTATGCGGACATAGTATCCTTTCAAAGGCACCAACCCTGAGTTGAGGAATATGGCTATTCCCATATCTTCTAAACCCATGCAGTCTCCTTGGAAGGAGTAACTATCTGGAGTGCTTGTGGGCAATCCAAAGTCCTCTCCTTCAGTTTGCCATTTCTTCCCTGGAAGTCCACCACTCCAAATCTATAACGTGGTCACTATCTAATGGTAGGACTAACCTCTTCATTGTTTTGTTAAAAAGGCATTTAAAACCAGTATTTTTCAATAGTTTTTTAATTGTTTAAAAATTAATACACATTCGATGTTTCTGGTTTTAACTTGTGTTTTGTTTGTTTGTTTTTCTTAATTACAAAGAGGCTTCAGCAGTCAGTGATATAAACATTGAATAAATATAAATAATTCCATATTAAATGTAAATCAAAACAAGATTTTGTCACATGTGGCACCTGGCATTTCACTTCAGGATCGAGTTGATCTTCACAAACTTAAGTAACACCATGGTGGATAAAAGCCTGGAATGATGTCTAAAGTTTTTTTTTGTTTTGCATAATGGATGTTGTTTCCCTTTTCTTACTTGTATTTATGGTTTAACAATTTAGTTGTAAGCCTTTTTGATTCGTTGCTATTCATCAAATGTTTGGAGAATGTAAGAGCTTATGACTGTGTCTGTATTTTTTGTTTTTAAAGGGAAAAAAAGCACTCTTTGCATCAGTTTAAGGAAACATTGAATCTTGTAATTATATATTCAATGGGAGAAAAGTCTTTTGATAAAATTCAAGGATGCAGACATAGGCCTCCAAAAGTCAGATAAAGATATAGTCCTGCATTTTGTTTAATTATTCCAAACAATTAGTGGTTTTCCAAGGTTGGGTAGAACGTCAAGCCTCTTGCTAGGAATGTGCAGCTGGAGCTTAGTCTCCACGTATATTTCCAGTAAAAGACTGAGGGAAACCGAATTCTTTCTAAATTAGAAAAAAAACAGCAACAAGTATCTTATATGTGCATCCTCACCATACAATCTGAAACTTAACTGTAGCCCCTGATTCCATCATTCCATACCCCAAATCATGAAAGTGAATTAGAATTCCAATCTTTTCTACAAAAGCTTTTACTGAAAAGCTTGACCGAACTCTATATTAATTATCTGATTATGTTAAAGGGAGGAAAGGCAATATGCAGAGTTATTTTTCAAGTTTTTCTTTGTTCCCGAATTCCCTCATGTTTCTGTTCTTTCTCTCTAAAATAGGAAATAAAATGTCATTGTGCTTTCTCTCCTTGTCTTTAAAATGTTGAATATTTTCAAAGTCCTAAATCCCATACCTTCTGTAGTTATTGTAACATTTCCATTTGTTAGCTCTCTCTTGTTATCAAACACCGTAGCCCTTATACTTTTTATAATAATAATATTAATAATAGTAATTCATGACATTTATATGCCACTCAATTCTTAACAACTCCAGGTTCTTCACTATGATCCAATAACGATTTTCCCTTTTATTTCTCTTGGTGCCCTTTCTACTATTCTTAGAGCCTTGTTGATCCCCACACCCCACACATTTTGTCGCCCTCTTGCAGGAATCCGACTCATACCCTGAATCTGCGAGTTCCCCAGCTCTGTTACCCGAGCAAGCACATCAAGCATGGGTACTGTTCCTGTTCTGTCCACCTCTGCTGTCTCTCTTTCACTCCATTTATTTGTCCTGCTTCATGGCGAGAAGTCCTCAGACTCTGTCCAGCAGGAGGTGTGGCTTAAATGTCTCAATGCGCACTGTTTTATTACAGTGTGCAATGCATTCTAGGAAAGCCTCACCTTGTTGGTGTATCTAGCCAGAGGCTTGCTCCAAAACAAGACAATATTTCTGTCATAGGTATTCAGTCATGACCACAGCAGTGTCATTCATTAACCAATTGTCTTTCTCAAATTAGTTCTTTCTCCAGGATTCAATTTACTGTATTTTTCAGAGTATAAGACACACTTTTTCCTCCCCCAAAAATGGGTCGAAATGTCTGTGCGTCTTATACAGTGAATGTTGGCGAAGCCCCACCCACTCGCTGGCCCCCACCCTTCGGCCTCTTAACTCCCAGCAATTTGCCTCCTTGCAGCAAACAGCAAAGAGCCTGGTCAGCTTCAGCACAGCCTGATTAGCACACGATCAGCTGTTTCAGGCTGCAGGGATTGCCATCGCCTATTGCCCGCCTCCGTGCGCCCAATTTTCAGCCTCCGCATCCCGCTTTCAGCCTCCACGCGGCCCATTTTCCGCCCGTTCTGATGCCCACTGCCCGGAACGGGCCGAAACCTGGGCACGAAGGCGGCAAT
>JANHJO010001127.1:81707-92408 GCA_032468235.1 Pseudoxyrhopus heterurus | reverse complement strand
GTCGAACCAGAGAATAGGACAAGGCTGCCACTTTAACATGGGGTTACCTCAGTGCTGAAGGTGAGATCGTAGCCCAGTGTGGAGACATCGTTCTCCAAGAGATACACCAGTCCCTGGTAGAAGTGGTAATCCTCGCTCTCCATATCTGTGTACCTGCAGGCAACTGGCTGGATTAGAAGCGACTCCCAAACAGGAAAGCTCAGGAGAGGAATCCATTCATTTAACAGTCTTAAAAGCAAATGCACTACTTACCTGACCGATTTGCCCAGGATATGCTTGTAGAAGGAACGGGTGAAGTAGCATTCTAGTAACCGATTGTCATATACTGCCTTTGCCACAATGCGCCCGACGAACTTGAAGTAACTCAGGTGGTTGGGGTTACAGTGGGAAGAAGGATTGATGGTGTAGGTAACTCGATCACCGGGCGACGTGCGGAAAAGCGCATACATGGGGTTAAACATCTCCCGTGAGATTATCATGTACCACTCACGTAGCAAGCCTCCAGCATCCTGGCCCTCTTCTCCTTCAAATACTATGTACCTAGCAGAAGGAAGATAGTATACATCCATAATGGCAACTGTCAAAGGCCGCAAGATGTTAAAGCTGCCAAATTCAATCTTATGTCTTCAGTTTCAGGAAAAGTTTAAACTACACATTTATTTTATATGACTTTTTCCCCCTGGATATCAGGATTCAAAAACCCCAGAGAACAACAACTAGTAATAATTAGTATGCCATGACACCAATTTCACGACAGGCTAAAGCAAAATTTCAGCAACTGGACAAGAATATATTGCTTACAGCCTGTTTTTCATTTCTTCAGGTGATTTGCGATGCAATTCCCGGTAAGAATCTTCAAAGACGTGATCTCGACGCACGTGCACAGCCATATCTTCTTTCCTCAGCCCCTCATCCAACCTTTCCAATTCTTGCCGGAAATACCTGCAAAGGACGATTGAGGATGCAGCATTACTGTGCCACTGGGTGGTCTTCACGGCAACGACCACAGAAAACTGAAACTAACTTAAGCATAGTTTTCTTAGGTGCAGAAAACTAAAAATTCAGCAGTCTGCCAGAGGGTTAAAATATTTTTGCTTATCACATCTGGGAAGCAGAAGAATAGTTGTATATTTGTCCCACAACAAAATCAAAGTCTAACAAGTTTACTATTACTTGTTTTGCACTCATCCCAACAACTATAGGATAATTAAAAACATCAAGAAGATTCAAATGCAGTAGGAAATTAATGTGTTCCAATGTGGAACGATCTATCCTAGTGCTCAAAGATGGAGCCTTCCTTCCACTCCCTGCTGTTGCCTTATTTTTAAAGCAGGAACCCCAAGTGTTATCCCACTCTGAAACCTACTTCCGTTTGACATCAAAGTCCAGCACACGTATGTAATCAACAAGGACTGCAAAGGGACCATCAGCCAGGTGGGTGGTGGACTGGCGCAGGATCTGGTTCAGCACGGTCCGATGTGTCTCTGCAAGTTGAGAGAGGTAACGATAAATCCATAGTTCTCAACCAGCAACTGATTTTTCAGCTACCAGAATATCTCCTGCCCCAAAATTGAGCCCAATTAACCGTATGGTGCCAGTCATGCGTTATCATTTACACTCCATCCCTTATTAATTCTCTTATGGTAATATTTCTGGTACTCTCATAAAAGAGTTCTCTTTCAGTTCTCTTAAGTCTGGTGTGCCCTAGTTTGAGCTTACCTGCAAAACGGAGGAATTTCTGGGTATCCGGGGGAAGGCTGGAGGAGATATGCATGGAGGAAGGCTCACGGGAGAAAAAGGGGTCAAGGGAAGAGGGTGTGGCTGGTGTCAGTGGGGCAGGTGAAAGTGGCGGGGGTTCATCCTTGATATGAGCCAGCTGACTTTCCCGAGTGTCGCGTACTGGTGGCTTGCTTTCTCGCTCTGTCGCGTGCACCAAAAAGAAGGCCTCCACTGCAGGCTGTAGCACTGTAAGAGAAAAGAAGAAGAAAAAAATAAGTCCCAAGAGGAAGCGAAGGCTAAAACTAGTTGGACACGTACAAGCAACCCCGGAACCTTACCAAGCACAGCGTGTTGGTCATGGGATTCTTCCAGCTCTTTCAGACACTCGCCCAACATGTCCCACAATTCATCCAGACTAAGCTGCTCACTGAGCAAAGGAAGATCTGGAGGGCGCTCTTCTTTCTCCTTCTCACCCTGCTGGGATCCTTCCAACACTGCGGAAACAAGGAAAAAGTCAAGAGTGACCCTGCCTTTAAAAGCAATCTCCCCCCCCCCCCCGATACTCGTAGATTTGCGACATGCAGTGTGTTTGTCCAAAAATATGGGAATGCCAAACAAGGGCTATGTCGGGAGCAAACAACAATTAAATTATTGCTTATTACCTGGCCCCGATGCGGAGAAAAATAAATTATATTTTCTGTAGCTAAGGAAAAGCAATGGTGTCACAGGAGGCCATTGCAGCAAAACAGTATGGAAACTGGGAAGTGTTTTCTGCCAACATCGGAAAGTAATAGTTTCTCAATTTTTCAGCAGTGAGCTGCTGATTTCAGAGCATTCAGCGGAGTGCAAATAAGGATCACACACAGATTGTCCATTGCTGGCATTCTAAGATGTAATTGCTTTCCCATATTAATGGCAGCCATTGGTTAATCTCCCAAGCTGATGATACTAACCGACTGACTGGGTGTCTTGTGTGGTGGGAGATGGCTGATCCACATCCATTGGGGATTCATCTCTCCGTACTGATCCTTCTGCTTGGTTTGACTCCGACTGAAGAGAAGAGAAACACACCAGTAAATGCTGCAGTCTTCTAGAAGTACGGGGGGAAGTAAGTGCTGGGAGATCAGCCCAATCACTTTCCCAAGTAAGGGTAGAAAATGGAATTACACTGAACTGTACATGGTAGCACTACCAATCTGCCCACCCATCCACCCACCCGTCCACCACAAAGACCAAAAGAGGTTAAACATGCTACTGCACACAAGCTAAAATTTGCAGGAAGAAAAATTAACAAAAAGGCATTGCTACAAAAGTAGAGGATAGAAAAAAAGCAAGAAGCATGAGATGCATGAAGGCTGATCGTTTATAGCCTGGAGCAAAGGTTTTACATGCACTTGAATGAGAAATAGTACAAAAAGCAAAGAACAGCAGTGGAAAAAAGTCATCGGGGCCTTTCCTGCAGGAAAGAACTTACAAATTGAAGTTACACACCGTACTAAAGCAACTTGGCTTCAATATATTGTTGACTCTATCTACTGTTTTATCTAACAAGAGACATAAACGATAATCTTATGCCAATCATGGCTTGATTAGTAAGCCTGGTTATACTGAGAAAAATCAATGTGTGAGGCTCATCTCTTTCTACAATAGCATTTCTAATGTTGCTGGCTGGAAAAACCTCCTGTGAAGCTGGAGAATTAAGGTCCCAAAAGACGCAAACGATTATCAATGAACTATCTGGAGAGAGCGGGCCAAGGATTTCACATATTTGGTATCACCAGCTATTATTATGTACACAAGTAAAAGTTGTATTCGATTAATGTACGTGCCTTATGCCTGGTATGTAATAATTAATTTCCAGCTGCTAAAACTCAAAAAGTAAATGCAGTGCTGGATCTCTGAAAGGCAGCAATAAGTAGTTGGTGCGCAAGCCTTCAGAGTTTGAACTTTGTAACTCAATGAATGTCATGTTCTAACCTAGGCTGTACAATTTGCTGCAAGTAAAACCTCAAGCTTTACTCCACAGCCACCATTCTGTATGGTACAAAATAGATGCTGGATCTAAATTGAGTTAGCACTACCACAGATGCCAGCTCATTCACAACCAAGCACTTCAATCTGAGTGCTTTGAAGTTTGGAAAAAGAGAGTAAGGTTGAAGAGCAGAGAAATGTAAGCCACAACCATGGTTATCGATCACATATTCAACTAATAACTCTAGCAGTTTGGAATATTCCATTATTCTGTTAAATCCTAGAACGTGTCAGTAAACTTGAGTCCTTTTGAAGCACTTTATTTTGTGAACTGTCAGATGAGGCCACAGCAGAGATTCCTGGCTACTGCTTTTTGCACCTTTGCCAAAAGGCTACCCTAATGCCTACCTTAATTTTTTTCTTTTTAGAGATTTAATAAATTTCAATGATCAAAAAGCAAAAATGGAAAATGTGCCAAACTGATTTCATCCGTAAGTGCTATATTTCTAATTTTCAGCCAATACTCTTAGGTGTTGAAAATTGCTGGAATTTCAAAACCATGATTTTCTTCTGATCCTGCCAAAGCTATTTGCCACCCGAGTTGTAGAGCTCCCTTACGTTGCTTTGGCAAATAGTGCAACTTTCCCTACTAGGAGCAGGCCAAGCAAAATAAGTGATATGATTACACTCTCAAGTTTTAATCTAGTATAGAAATAACGAAGAGTATGATTAATTTATTCGCAGCAAAAAAGAAAAAAGCTCCATCATAGTGGAGTGACTTGAGAAAGAGGATCAGGCGTTTATTTGTATTGTCACCTTTCTCCACTGCACTACAGATCTCTCAACACTCAAGAAAAGGTAAACAAATTACAGTTAGCAAAAAAAAAATGCCTAAAGCCACCGAAAGGCTAGAGACCTGCCCACTTAGAAAAAAAGAACACGAAATACATGTTGAGACAGTTGAGAGTACAAAACGATTCTGCATGAATGAAAAACCCTAAGGACACAATTTGTTAAAGACATTCTGGAAATAGTTTTGAAGCAAGAGCTCTCAGTCAAC
This sequence comes from Pseudoxyrhopus heterurus, assembly GCA_032468235.1. NCBI lineage: Eukaryota > Metazoa > Chordata > Lepidosauria > Squamata > Pseudoxyrhopus > Pseudoxyrhopus heterurus. Next base: position 87,658 of record JANHJO010001127.1, on the reverse strand, counting down.
TCTAAAAAGACACAGAGAGAAAGAGATCCAGCCAGCTACAAAGAGCAATGCTCCTGAATTAAACTAGCCTGCTGCTGCTGCAAGCCGCCTCTCGCAGAAGTAAATATCTGTGGTTGTGTGATGGAAGCTCTCTCCTGCACAAAGAAGCTCTGATGACGAGAGCAGATAACCATAAAAGAGGAACGATGAGGAAAAAAGAATGAAAAAAAGGGTTTTCAAATAAACAAAATGAGTGGCCTACAAGCGCCACAGGCACCATGCTAACCGTTGTTGCTTGCTGCTGCCTCCGGGCCCTCTGACCCTCACGTACCATTTGTATAATGGCGTCAGCCTCAGCCTCCAGCTGCCGAACAGCGGCCTGGATGCTGCTAACTGAGCCCAGACCGGAAGTACCTACACACACACAAAAAGAGAGAGAAAAAGAATGAAGGACTAGCCCTGACTATTTGGATTCAGCCCAATGTTGGCTTTGGGCTGGGGACTCTTGAACGGCAGATGCAACCTCGGGGTCTGCCTGGATTGATTCCCTCTAGTTCCCGACATACCTAGCCTGCCTGTCTGTTTTGCCTTTTTGTTGGCACGGCGTGTGTCATCCCGCAATTGGATGATGACCTGCAGCACCCTTAAGAAGAACTTCTGCGTGGAGGTTTTAGAGGTCAGCATAGACATTGAGGGTAGCTGGAGCTCCCGGCCACCCAGGGGACGTTTCTGCGAGGCCACAATCACCACGTTTTCGGCAATGTCAAACCTGTGAGAGGGCACAGGGTTGGAAAGGGCAAAGGTCAGCAAAGTACACGCCACACGAGGAGAGAAGGACCAGCTGAGAGGAGACTCACCGACTCTGCATCTTGCCTTTCAATTTGGTGGTCTGAGGCTGCTCCTCTGGGAGCCCATCTGGTGACAGAGACTCACACTGCGCTCGGCGCTGCTGCTCTAAATTGTATTCTCGCAGCTCTGCCAACAGCGTACCTGGAAAGAGAGAATCCTCTGATCGTGCTGCCACAGGAGGGTATCCCGTACTGTTATTTACACTATAAAAAAGTACGCAAGACTGTGAACTGTATCTGGCAGGATTAAAAGATCAGCAGACAATTATACCAACATAAAAATCAAGACAACAGTAACCCTGCCTAAACAGAGAACGCTTGCATCAGGGAACAGAAAGTTAACAGTGAAAAGGATTCAACGACCTTCCCCTGACAAACAATTCCACAACTGGGGTGCAGCTGTTAAAAATGTTCCTTTCGCATGTCAAAAATAACAGAGTACAAGGCAAAATTAGAACTCACAGATGATCTCTATCACATCAGAGGGAGTGGCCAGGAGGATAGTGGGTGTAAAATCATTTTTGGTTCCTACAGGTAATATCCGCTAAGGTACTTCTGATCAACCCTGCTACTAGATTCTAATGCAATGGGAACATTCAGAGACTCCCAAGGAACAGCTCCACTAAGGTGTGTATCATTTTAGTAAGGTTTGGCGTTACCAAAGATGGAATTGATCTATTTGGCCTCCAGAAACAAATCTAGATCCATAAAACCACAAGCAGTCGCATGTCTATTTGAAGCAGTGATCCCTTTTGAAAGAAGCCACCAGTCCAGGGAAACAGCTTCCTAATAGTAGCCCATACAGGTAATTCTCGCTTGCCAACCATAATTAGGACCAGCAACTCCATCGCTAGGTGCCGTGGTTGTCAAGTAAAACTTCCCTGTGGTTGAGGTGGAGATGCTGCAATGGTTCTAAACGTTAGCTCACAAAACTATTTTTTCCCAACAGTTGTAAAACCAGATGGTCACTAAACAAGGCAAGGGGCTACCTGCAGAGTGCAGTTCCCTGTACCGAAGAAGTTCTAAGAGGATTATCTCAATTTACAGCAAAGAGAAAAAGGCTTTTGAAACAATCCTGGCTGCAAGGAGAGACTGCTCTAAATATTGGCTGCAAGGCATTCTCAAAGGTGACTTTAAACTTGCACATCAGGAGCACCGGATTCTTTTAAAGAAGCCCCTTTTTCTGGCTTCGTCTCTGGATTGTGACGGTCGAAGGAAAAGACAAGACGTGGGTATTTAATCTATGGTGCTTCCAATATAGGAGGTAATTTACCTATTTGCTTGCAAAGGGTGTAACCCAATTGCCGGGCCCCGTTAAGCAGGAGCTTCAGCACAGTGTCACGTGTGGTTGGGTCACCTCGCGACAGTTGCAAGAGAACATTGGCAGCATCTTCCAGGCCTTCTTCAGAGCAAGAGTGAGATGTCAACACCTGGCAGAAGAAAAGAAGAGTTTTGCTGTAGAGCTAGACATTTTGGCCTCTACCCCTCACCCCCCACCTCTATGATGTGTTCTGTGGGGCCACTCCCATCACTCTACTGTCACTCACCTCCACGGACAGCTGAAGCTGGTTCTCCGTTAGGCCTGAAGCTGCCATTTTGCTATCAGTCCCGCCTCCACCACCTCCTCCTTCGCCCACCTTAGCTGGAGATTTGCTTGGTTTTGCGATAGCTGCAGAGAGAGAGAGAGACCACATGCAAAATCCATGTCACCTTGGATTTGAACTTCAGTATTTGAAATGACCTGACAACCGATGAATTGAAATCTTCTATACTTTTATGTGCAAGCCTCTCCTGAACATTTTTCTGACAATTCTATTTTAGGAGCCCTCAACACACTGCAGAAACCAATAAAATAAAGATATCCCTTCCACCATCCATATTTCTCCCAGCCAAGCCCTATTGATAATAGATTCAAGTACAACCATTAAGGTAGAAGATGGAGAGTGGAAAGGCCCCAGTTCAGGTCTCTATTCAACTGTGAAGTTCACAGGCACTTTGGACAAGTCATTAACTCTTAGTCCAACCTGCCTCACATAATTATTATTATCTGGGTCACATGAGAAATCACCCCCCAATGTTCACCTTGAGCTTTTAGGAAAAAGGGAGGACATAATCATATTTATAGCAATTCTGTGAGAGCACAATATAGATTTAACAGAGTACATCTACTGCAGCTTTCAGCTTGAAAACGTCAGCTTACTATTCTCTTAAAATATTGTTAACTTTCTTGTTGTCTATACTGATATATTTGAAACCAAATGGCTATGTCCAACAAAGCTTTATAAACCAGAGAATGACTGAATAAACGAAACAGTACGGGATGTGAGGCATCAGCTAAAATAATCCCTCCTACCACCCAGAAAATAGCAATCTTGTGACCAAGCTTTAATACAAAAGATCTTTCAGCTTCATCTTAATCAAGATAACAGCCGACATGCCACCTCTGTTAAAGGAGACAGAAGAGACACATTGCTATTGAAGGAGAGAGAATGGATTAACTGAAACACCAATCCCCTAAATCCAATGAAATAGAAAGTTCAGCAATTTAGAAAACATGTTCCAAAAGTAGATGCACCCAGAACATTTTGGTTATAACTGAGGCAACCGTATGTTTATCTCCAAGTGAAGAGGTAAAAGATTTGTTGGCCCTCAGCAATTCAAACAAGATCTAGCTAAAATATTGTCTACTGTGGTTAAGACAAATGCATTGTAAATTAGGCATGAGAAGCTCAGGACCAATTTCATTGCTAACTGATATTATTTTCAAGATGGGTGCCTATAATGGGGCTAGATTAGAATATGCGGCATTCTTCACGGTTCAATTTTGGATCAATTCAGTCTTGCAAAAATAATGGTTATCCTCACTCTATGTTGATCCATCAAACGTCTTAAGAAACTCTAGTCCATCCTAGACTAGTCTTCATCAGGCAAAATCAGCCTGGAGATTATAAAGGCTCCTCTCTCTCAAAAGACGCCAGAAACTTTGAATCTTGCCTAAGATTACCAGTGATTCCAATTATGTAGCTTGAATACAATCCTCTTTTGGAAAGGTAATACTGCCAATGACATCCCAGAAAAAACACCAACCAAAGCTCTTTTCCCAAGGGGCAGTTATGTTTTTCTCCAAAAAGTATTAAAGCAGAACATTGTTAGCAAGATATCAATAGTATCATTTCTCAGCAAAGATTGATGGGCTAGATTTGGTTTCATTGGTATCTGACTTTGCATTTAAAAAAAAAAGCAACTTCGTTGGCTTGTTTGCCATGTTTTTGATATTATTACATAAAAGGGCAGTTTTTGTGCCTTTTTGTGTGTGGAGACTGAAGTGCAGTAAAAAGGGATTCTGTGGTGGTTGGCTTGCTAAGGTTGTTTGGGCTCTTGGGTATATTGTTGCATTTTGCTACAGGGGAATGGTGGACCTGCTAGTTTAACTTAGTTGCTGCAGTTATTCTGTTCTTTAAGCAGGTCAAATGTAAAAATAAATGTTACTGTATGCTGAGCAAAGGTGTGTACATGACTCACGAATACTCTTTTTTTAAAATATATTTAGGATATAAACATAATCGATACTTAAGATGTAAATGTGGACAACCAGGCAAGGAACATTTTGTGTGTGTGTGTTTCTCAGAATGAGGCTTCTTTCCTGGGCTCTGAATCTTTCTTTTTCTCTACCAGACAAAAATCTGCATTTTAGGGTGGTTCTTTTCCATTTTCTCCTATGCTTAAAAACTCAAAAATATTTTTATTTTTACTTTGAGTTAGCAAGTTTCATTTATTCTACTTGATTTGTATTCTGCTTTTCATTTTGGAGCACAGCAATGTACACTGTATTCTAAACATTGTATTCTAAACATCCCGGTCACACGATCCTTGCCTTTCTGGTCAATGGGGGAAGATTCCCAGTAGCTGGAAGTGAGGTCTAAGTCTCTCTTATAATCCCTGCAAAACTAGATTAGGTTTCCCTTTCTTTCCTCCCCTCCTCAAACGAGAGGACTTACCGGACACAGCAGCTGGAACGGTTGACGTGGTGGTTACTGTGGCAGCAGCCCCAGAGGTGGCGATCGAAGCAGCCGTTGCAGCTACAGCTGCCAAGGCAGAAGCAGGAACAGGGACTGGGACTGGGAGCGGGGCAGGGGCAGGAGTGGGAGCGGGGGTAGGGGCAGGAGCTGGGGTGCTGGCTGCATTGGGAACAACGTAACTGGTTGCCCCCTCGGCTGCGGTCTTGTTCTCAGGAAGAGCAATGGAGATGAGAGACAGCAGGCGCAGCAGCTTTTCCGTCAGCAGAGAGCTCCGTCTGATCACCGGGTGCGACAGCATGTTCATCAGCTGGCCCAGTGGGGAGGCCTCCAAGCTGTAGGGGGAGCTCTCCCCTTCTGAGCCAGCGCTCACAGGCACAGATTTGATGGAGTTCTTGCCCTTGCGGCTTACATTCATGTTATCCAGTTTGACCAACAAGTCCCAGAAGTCCGTGGAGATGCCACTTGTGCCCACTTGACCTGGGCAAGGACTGCTTGACTGCTTATTACCACGCTCCCGCTCATTTTCACAGTTGGTCTCTTTGGTCCGCTGCTGGGTGAAGTGACTGGGAAACACCTGGAAAGGTAGGGAAAAGGAAAGGAGGGGAATTAAACCTCTTTCTATGATCTGCGAACCCATGCTGGCAGCCCACATTCAATTTTAAAAATGTACTAGTTCCTCCTCTCTGGTTTCACAATGTAACAATAGCACTTTCTCAATTTAACTAACCTCCCCCAAGCCCCTACATGCATATGCCATCTTCTAGGGCTAGATTCTCTAGGTTCGGGGGGTGGGGGTGGAAGATGAATCGAGATACCTTGAGGTCCTATAAATGTAATTACTTAATAAACAAACAAACAAACAAATATAAACCTTGAGATCCTATACATGTAATAAATAAATAAATAAATAATAAAATAAAAATAAACAAGCAATTAACTGCCTCGATGTTAAAGATAAGTTGGATTGTTCAGATTCAGAACTTGACCAGGCAGACCCTGAATAAACAGAAGAGAATGCCGTGGGGAAGAGCCTTGGTGGTACAGCGGTTAGAACACAGTAATTAGTACTGCCAGCTGCCTGCAATTTAGCAAGTTCAAATCCCAC
>JANHJO010001127.1:64451-77108 GCA_032468235.1 Pseudoxyrhopus heterurus | reverse complement strand
AGGTCGACTCAGCCTTCCATCCTTCTGAGGTCGGTAAAATGAGAACCCAGATTGTTGGGGGCAATAGGCTGATTCTGCTTAGACAGAGCTGTAAAGCACTGATAAGCGGTATATAAATCTAATGCTATTGCTATTAAGAAAGGCTTGCCTTACCTGGGCTACGCAAAATAGCAGACAAGGCAGAAGTGCTAGAGTGGCCAAAGAGACGCTCATGCATTAGTTGACGCTGGCGTGCTTCTTGTTCTCGCCTCAGAGCTTGGGCCTCAGCAGCAATATCAGGAGGCATCACCGCCAATACACTGTCCTCCATGTCTTCCAGCACACTGCGCCGCAGATCTGATGGCAGTGTTTGAATGAAAGTCACGGGATCCATGGGTGTGTCTGAGCTTGTGCTTTGCGCAAGCTCACGCCTTTGCTGTTCTGCCCGCTGCTGTGCCAACACCTGGAATAGAAAAAAAAAGATTTTGAAAGTTTGGGCATGGTCAAAATCAAAATAGAGAAACCAACAATTTCAGTGTCACAATGAAACCTCATATGCCAACCAGGTACAGAGTTAGTTTCTACAAGCAAAGCACTTCTTCAACCAATAATGTCCTCTAAATCAGTTAAGTTTAAAATGCCAATTATCCAGTATGAATAAATGAAAAGGCCGATACGAAATTAAGCCTTAAGGGAGCAATGAGGAAGCTGATCCAGTGCACCAGCTGATGAAGTGATTTACAGGTCACGAAAACTTAATGCTTTTTGAATAAAATTTAGTTGTCAGAAAAGGTACTATCAGAACTCCTGTTTTTGTGCCATCATAGACTAACACGGTTCTCCTACAATGTTTGAAAAGCTAACTAAGAAAGACCTTATATAAAAGAAATATTCATGAAATAACTAACCACTGGAATATCTGTATGAGTTTCTCAGGAACACTTTAGCTTCATTTTGATATCATTGCATTATTATCTTGATTAAAAACGATCAAGCTTTACATAGAAAGAGCAAGACCAATTGTGGATGTCTATTTCATAAACGGACTCCACGAATTTGGATAAGCATGGAATTCCTTTCCTTGGAGACTTGACAGAAGAGAGTTCACAGAAATAGTAGTGGAAGCTTGGAACCAACTTCCAGCAAGGTCAGTCATCAGTAACTGAGTTTAAACAGGCTTAGGATAGTCCATCATCCAAGAAAAAATAAAGTAAAAATAAACAACAATAATAATTAATTAAAAAGAAAAAAACTGAAAAGGGCAGATTCAATGGACCACTAGGTCTTTTTCTGCCATCAGTTTTCTATATTTCTAAGTATGACTAAAGAATGATTTAGATAAACAAATCCTATTTTATGCAATGGACCACAATGGTGGGCCACAAGGACAGCTTCAATTTTTTACTTCTGTGAATTAATTGCTTCAATTCTGTGTTATACCCTTAAGAAGTATATAGTAATACCTCTTCTTGGATAGCTGGGGGCAAAGCAGCCAAGAACTCAGGACTGACTTCTGTCACACCAGGATTGCCCACTACAGGAGGGGTTGGAGTTGTGGCCGTGGTGGTAGGAGCTGAACGGGCAGGAGGTCGGATACCCAACTGGTTCTGCAGCACTTCGCGTCGAATGTCATCAGGCAGAGCAGCCAAAAAAGATGGGTCGACACCTTCAGGAAGATTTATTCCTATTGGAAAGGGACGTTAGGTATACAATTGTTGGCGCTACAGGGAAAAGTTAACTATTATAAAGCCCACTGCTGTTATCTTTTTCGCTTCTGTAACGTTTACCCAGGGGTGGGTTTCAGCTGGTTTGGGCCAGTTCGGGTGAACTGGATGTTAATTTGACATCTGGTTCGCCAAACCGATAGTTAGAACCACCGGCTGGCCCTGCCCGCCCCTCCCAGAAGTCTCCACACAGCCCATTTTGGATGCCAGGTAAGTGTAGAGCGTGTGTGAAGGCTCTGGGAGGGCTGTTTTCACTCTCCCCAGGCTCCAGGGAAGCCCCTGGAGCCTGGGGAGGGCAAAAACCAGGCCTCCCGGAAGTCACAGAAGGCCTGAAACGGGCCTATTTCTGGCCTCTGGGGGAGGCAGTTTTTGCCCTCCGCAGGCTCTACGGAAGCCCCTGGAGCCTGGGAAGGGCGAAAATGCTCCCCCCCGGTGGTGCAGGAGGCCAACTAGGACACGCCCACCATGGCCACGCCCACCCAGCAACCGGGCAGAGAACTGGTTGCTGGAATTTTTGAAACCCACCCCTGCGTTTACCTGCCAAAGGATCTTCCTCTTCACTGCTGGTGGAAGGCAGTGGCTCTTCCAAGATGCCCCGAGAATCAGCACCAGAAATGGCTACAGCTGAATCTCTGGTAGAGGAGCTTTCAGAGGAGGATGCAGGTGGGGAGCTGCATAGCAGGGAAGAGTGATAATAATTAGTGCAGGGCTAACCCAAACAAAACAGGTCACAGTCTTGTATTTGATTTCTGGCCCTTACCCATCATCCACCTGCTGGCTGGGATCAGGCTGGCCCTCCCTAGCAGCATGGGCATTTGGCCCCTGTTGGGCTGCATCGGCTGCTGCCACCACAGCATCTGTGCCCGCCTGTTCCACGGTGCCAGCTCCGCCACTCTCCGCCACGCCTTCTTCCAGATTGCACGAAGCTAGGCTGCTGGTGTCCATGGGTGAGCCCTCCAACTGGCTGCTGACAGCAGTCAAGGCATCTGAGTCCTCAGCTCTCTCCGGAGAGAGCGAAGCTGGTGGGAAAAGCAAAACAAAAGGTTTATGGGCAGGGAACTCAATTTCTTTCACGGAGATTCACAGAAGAACACAGCTCTCTGGGATGTGAAGTCCTCTCGCCCAACAAAATTAGGACAGAATATATTGCTTGAAATACTGGACTGAAAAATCTGCTGTTAAATCAAGATTCCTAGCACCAGGTTGAAGGGAAAGAATAGCTATTCTTTCCATTCAACAGAACAATGCCACATTTTGGCTGTAATGTACTAAAAGACTTGGTAGCGGCAGACGGCAGAACTTTCCTGGAAAAAACTACCAAAGCGGAAGAGTAACCCATAATAAATTGGCTCAACATTTCATTACTTGAGAGTCAAAATTTGAAATCACTCCTCCATAAAAAGGCTGAGTTTTTAAAATAAAAGAACATTTAAAAAAAAAGATTGATATAACCAAGACTTATATCACAGTGGGGATGATTACACACGTATGTTAAAAATTTCGTACGAATGTACCCATAGATAAACATAAACCCTTGAAAAAAAATATCCTGAATGTTTGGACAAAGGAACATGACTGCACAAGGGGCAACAGTGGCTGCAGGGTGAAGCCTAAGGCCACTTACTGATGGTGGGGGCAGGTGATAGCTCCATCTGCGTGGCCTCAGCGTCTGTGCTCAGCCTCCCAGGGCCCGAGTCCTCCTGCTCCACTGGCATCAGCAGCTGCCCAGAAGCCTGAGCAGTGGACTGCCCCACCAGCTCCGAAGGGAGCTCTCCTGCCCCTGTTGCTTGTTGCTGCTGCTGCTGCTGGGGGCTCTCCAAGGTGACCAGAGTCTGCTTAGGGCCAGCCGAGGTGTCTTTGGCAGCAGCTGAGACTGCGGGATAGCCGTCGGGATGGGCGGCACCATCTGGGAGCCAAGAAAGGGAGGGAGGCTGGCTTAAAACCCAACCTACTGAGCAGCAGGATTTCAAATGGGGCCTTGGCTTCCCCCCCATTCTAGTAAAACAAAGCTCCAAGTTCACACAAAACTAAGTGCATTGAAAAAAAAAACCAAAATACAATCTTGGGTACTGTACCCCACGCAGGGAAAGTAGTAAGTTGTATAGTTATCTCTGATTTGGGGCACAAATCCCTACCCCACAACAATACAACTTACTACCTCACCCTGGTAGGAGCAAGAAGCACAAAGGCATATAGTATGAAGGCAAAGTATTATTTCTATTATTTGCGCTACAGAAGATCCTCCCCTTATCCCTGTACTGATTCTTATAGATTGAAGAGAACACTCTCGTTGGAATTTCTCCACTCAAAGCACACAACTGCAGTTTGTAAGATACAACATTCTACTTAAACACCCCAGCCAAACCCAGCAATGGGGAACAATGGAACAACAACAACAATCTCCCGTGTTGCATCCAGACTTGGGGGCTTGGATTCCCAGTTCCTTGCTGGAATTAGGTGTAATCTTTCAATAGCGTCTTTCTTCTTCTTCAGAGTAGGCAATGGTGGCATGATGGAATTAGGAGTCCTCATAGGAAAGACAGTAGATTGTATAGTTATCTCCAAGACCGGGTATGACCCTAAAACTATACAATCTACTACCTCATCCCAGGGGGCCCAGGAACAACATCTGCTTGAGCTAAGCTGGGGGAGGAAAATAAGACAACAATCAAACATCCAGAAGAAAATAAATTACCTGGAAGATTCTGCTCAGCTGAACTATTTGACTGTGGCACTGGTCCCTACAGAGGCAACAAACATACAAAATCAGAGTGATGCAGAATTCAATCAGTCCATCTCAGGCTCTGAAGACCAATGTAGGTAGGAAAATGCTAATCTACACCTTCTTTTTAGGACAGGAAGGAAATTGTATGTTATTCCCACCCAGTGTCTCAATCGGGGTTTTTTCTAGTCCTGTAAAGCAAACTTAAGGACAATTCCACATAAAAGCTAGTAAACATATGCTATACATTGCTATTAAACACATAGAAAGACAGAACTGTAATTGCTAGCTCTGTCCTAAAATTCAAAAATACAATGCATATAAAAAGACATGCAGAGAATATATAAGGCTATTTATCCCCTTTAATTAACCATTATTCTTCTTAAACAGTTTTACAAATATCAATTATTTAGTATTTTATTATTCATAGTAAGAAAAAAACCCCAAACTGCCATATGCTGGAAGGCACTGTATACTGTTCTAAATCTATTGAAGTTATGCTAATACTTAGTAAGCATCCTAAATATTTTCTTGAAAAACTGCATGAATATTATTCACTGATTCATAGAAAGATAATTGAAGTCATTTCTATTTTTTGTTAAGAGTATTTCATTTTTCCTATTTTGTTCAATTAAAATTCTTCATTTGTTTTTCTGCTGTCGTGAACTTCTGCAAGTAATAATCTACAGTATTTCATTATTAATCATATTTAATAAACCAGTCTCCTTTATTTTGTTGCTGAATTGGAACATAAGCCTTATTAAATAAAGAAGAAAGAGCTGTAGGGATTGGGCTGTGTTTAGGAGAAAAATGTGATGATTCTGGGATAAAGTCACTTAGAAACAACAAATGGTTAGGGCCAAGTCTCCCTTCCTTTCATAAACACAGCTTGCTTGTATTCTGCAATAGGAAGTGCTAACTTAACCAAACATATTTCCAGCTGCTGATCCTTTTTCGACCAATTTTAGCAGCCGTGCCAGCCAGAAAAGGCCTTGAAAGTCTAAAGCCTGGTTTTTAGGGGCGCCTTAATGAAAATCCACAAATAGTCAAATTTGACTGCCAACCTGAGGATTCTGCTCCTTGTCTTCTGAATCTTTGGTCTTATCTGACACTTTGGCCTCCTCCTCCGCCAATTGCTTGCGTCTTTTCTCTCTCCTTTCCTCTAGCTCTTCATCCCTCAAGGCTTCCAGGTGGTTGATAATAGGGACTTTGACCACTGAATGGAGGGAAAACTTCCAGTCAAGCACAGTCAATTTAAGAGAGGAGGAAGCTATCTGAAGGAAGGTACTCATTAGCTCACCTGAGACACAATCATGCATACTTTCTGCATCAAGTACTTTACATTCTTCCGTCCAGCGTGTCAAGGCAGTTGGGATGCTTGACAAAGTTCCTAAAGAAATGAATGAAAGGGACAACGGTTTTGAAAGAATTCAAACAGCAGCTCTCACTCTTTTCAGTAATTGATGTATCAAGAAATAACTTTTTGGAGGGGCAGGCTCCATAGAGATTGAAGGCAGGCTTGGTATCCCTTGAATAATGCATATCTATGAACGTGGTCCAAGTAAATCCCATTAACTTAAATGAAATTTGTATATATGTGAATATGTGTAGGACTATTTCCTAAATTTTAAATGCATTTTTCTAAAAAGCATTCTCTGAGGAATTCATGCAATCAAATTAAAGTCAAAAACTCTTTGGAGCAAGCTTTCCCTAAGCATCAATGCTGTTTCACTGTGACTTGGTTATGGCCAACATTGGTAGAATCAAAGCTAGAGAACAGCTTTCAAGAACTGGAAGTCTTTGAGATACATCAATGTACCAGAATGCTTCCTTAAAATAATAATAATTCCTCTCCAGCTTGCAAATGCTGGAGTTCTAAGTTATAGACAGCTTTGATGTTATTCAAAACTTTGGTTAAGACACAATTATTTCAGTGTTCCAAAGCCTTAGCAATTAGTTCCCTGAAGACTTGCCTGCCTGGCTGGTAGCTGTGCTCTGGTCATGAAAGAACTCATCCAGCAACTCATCATCCGAGCGAGCAATTATGTGCACATCATCATTGCCTACCAGGAGGCGAGCACGACCTCGACTCTGCAGTGGAAGGCTACTGCTTAGCTGCAGGATGTCTGCGGCTGCTGAAGGACCCAGCAATCTAAAGATGACATGCAGTAACGGAAAGAGTTAGGAAGCGGATGTTGCAACGTTTTAAGATAAGGATCCAATGCATGAACAAACTGCAAATAAGCCGCCCTCTTCTAAAGCAAATTACTGGAAACTTGAGATATTGCCAATATTATTAACATTCAGCATTGTTCCCATTACGCTCCTGTCTTCTCCTCAGCTTACCTCTGCAGAATGAGAGGTGGGTTGGGCTGCCGGGTGCCTGGATAATGCACATGAATTGTATGGCCCGTATTGGCTGTCAGCTGTCGTAATGTCCTCTGGCTGCGACCAATGCCTTGTGCCAATCGAGTAGTAGAGGAACCGCTACCCAAAGTCAAAGAGCTATGGTCTGCATGCCGTACCATAAGTGGGTGAGTGGCAGGAATATTGCCAGGGGATGGAGGAATATCCGCTAGGAATAAAAATAGAAGAGTTAGCAGATCCAAGATGGGAATATGAAGAATTAAGTAGCGAGATTTCCTTAAATTACAAAATTGGGCAAACCCAGAGGTTTAGCAAAGGTAACATCGACGCTGTTGTTTTCTAAATTCCAATTCATCTCATCAGTCTGGGCAAAATACAGGAAGAATACTTCAATTCCAAAATAAGAAAAGTAGCTTCTTAGCTATTAACATTTTGCTTCCCAATTCTCACAGGTTCTAGAATATCATCAATATCCTATGGCTTCTGAGTTTCAGAATTCTTACTGGCGCTGGAGAACATGTTGTCAAATTCTATGATGAGGTCATCTTCACGGTCAAAGCGTTCAAAACGCACCAGCGGGGAGGCATTCATATCAGGGTAGTCTTCATCTAACTCCATCTCTGAGCCGTCATCATCATCTTCCTCTTCTTCTCCTTCTTCACCTTCTTCATCATCCTACACGAGCAGCAAACATCAAAATCAACTATTGGTATCCAGGTTTCTGAAATCCATCCCTTCACATTTCCCCATAATCATGCTCACTACTTTGAAAATTCTAAATCAAAAAAACTCTTAATTTAATTGTACATAAAGCAAACTACAAATTCCAGGCATTATTAATAGTTCTTGAGACTACTAAAAATCAGCAGCTTTCAACTGTCCTTCCTTGTTATTCCATACAAGTCAGTAATGTGAAGATTGCAAAGTTAAGTCGGCAGTAGGCTTTTGTGCTGGCTCTTCCCCAGTGCCTTTACCTGATCGTCTTCATCTTCCTCCTCCTCCTCTTCTTCCTCATCTTGACTGTCATCTTCGTCCTCGTTGCTACCACTGCTGTCTTCTTCCTGTGTGTGCTCTTCCTCATCTTCAGGATCCAAGATATTCATAGAATCTAGAATAGAATTGAGAGTGCAGATAAAGTGAGGTGGCTTGTGCTAATTAAATGAAAACATTTCCAGTTATTTCTCTAATGAGATTTTCCAAACTCTTTTTTTCCAAATTTGGAAAAGCCTTATGAAGCAAGATTACATAAATATTTATCTTTCTGCTTTCTAAAAAAAAGAGCTTAAGCCTATGAACATCTTGAAAATATAGTAGTGTTAAGTTTCTTTTCTCCAGCACTGCACCAACCCCACCGGAAGGATGTCTATTGGCATTTTTATGACTAGAGATAAATGTTTAGGCAATGCCTCACCTTCCCTGTTGGCCTGTAGTGTGGAAGCCTGGCTCAGATTGGAAGGTGCCTCATCCATCAACACATCCTCCTGAGACTCATCCTCTCCACTTCGTCCCACTGAAGGACACAAAGGTAGAGCACAGGATTTAGCAGAATCATGACTGAACAGCTTTTTTTCTGTTGAGGAATGCCAGAGCTGTCCGTTTTATCTATAAATACCCATTATGATTCTGATGTGATGCGGTAACTAAAAACAAATACACTGATGACAATGTCATGAATGCATTTGCCTCTGCCTAGCACCCTGAGAAAGAAATGAAATGTTTCTAAAGAGAGAACAGATAGCACTGGCATCTGCCAACTAGTAGTACAGCTTTTTCCATGCTTTGCATGAAAGAATAGCAGCCAAGAAATGGCATGAGCAGCAATTTTTCTCTATCTGGAGGAATGGCCACTCATAGAAGATAGACATCTCTATAATATAATGTGGAACTTAAATTATTCCTTTAGATTACACATGAGGAAAATAAAAAAGACACGTTAAACCCGGAGATCCTAACTGGTGACCCTAACATTAAATTATGTGTTTCCTCTCACCTATTATAGTACTATTTCCTGAGCCACCATCTTGCTCCAGTAATTCATCAATCAGATCCTCCAGTTCATTTTCGACCTAGAAAAACAGAGATGGAAACATCACTGAGATCCAGTTCCACATACCTTAATAAGCCTTGAAACTCTAGAGAAGCTGCACTATCCTGTGTTAGTACTTCTCTGCTTGTTGTTCCATCACAGGTAGAAACTAATAAGCAGCCCACCCCTGCTTCAGCTATCACAATCTGAATAAAATGAGGAAAGATTATGGAAATTGGGACAAAGTTAAGCATATCAGTCCAGGTTTTATTCAGTCACTTAAAGCTGTCTTCCCCCAACCTGCAAGCTTTCAAATATGATGGGATTTCACTTCTCAATTCCCAAGGCTGTTGGCCACTTGGGCGTTGGAATTTTGGAAGTGCTACATTGGCTGAAAATGCTGTTTTACAAAAGAACTTGGTGATTGCAAATCTTCACTTTTATTCTTCTGTATGCAATCACCTAAATCAACATAAGCAGGAATTCAAATGATACCCCCATTGGTTTTTTTTTTAAAATACAAGGAACACCCTTACAACCTCTAGCATTCATACCTGCATCTCTTGGGTGCTTAAGACTTCAGGCTGTCCTGCAATCACCACTGCATCCGTCTCTGCTTCACCATCCATGATGTCACCATCTGCTACTTCTGCTTGTGCAACGTCATGGTCCTCCTCGGGGGCTTCCGTTTCTCCACTTTCTCCTAAGAGTCAAATAAAAGTGAGGCCTATCCTCTCTTGAACTGGCTTTTACTCAAGCACAAATCACCGGAGATACATATATATCAGCAGACAAAAGGAAATCTAGCCAGAGGAGGGAGCAGATACTCATGAATCAAGTATAGCAAGAGATAAGAGATAAGGAAACTGGCACGGAAGAGGTAAAAGTGCACAGCCATTTTAAAGAAGAATACTTTGATGAGATGAGGCATGTTACCTGCATCTTGCTGACCACTGCTGGCATCTCGTGCTACTCCCTGAGCATCCTGCTCTGCCTTGCTCTTGCTTGAGGCACTTTTGCTACCGAAGAGACTGCTGGGCTGATTGACAATACGCGACAACGTCTCCAGGGGTTTCAAGGCAGCATTAACTGTGTTGGCCATGTTGGGACTTTAGGGAAAAAGTACACATAGAGAGTAGTCCGAATTAGAATGAAGTCAGATATCAACGAATAAACCTTAGTTGATGTAGATATAAATAGAAATCTTTAATAGAAGGGGACAGGGTCAGAATTTTAGTTATCTCAACAAGGTAGCTAATTCTATTCTAAAATAACCAGACTTTTCCCACAGACAAATCTTAGTGAAAACCAGGGGGAAAGTTTATTTCTTAATTCCAACCAAATTGTTTAATACCCATCGGAGCCATGAATGAATTCCGCTCCATTTCTTGAGCAAATTACCTGGACAGATCAAGACTGTGAGGCACTCTGGCCAAGTCATTGACCAATCCTTTCTTGAGGAACAGGCGGATGATGTTGTTCATGCCATTGTGTTGTGTCTTGGCTGTGGCGCTGCTGTAGAAGCTGGAGGTGGATGGGCAGGATTCCATGATGGTGCTGATGATGCACATTACCGCCTGTAGCCTGAAGTAAGACAGGATATCACGAATCAATATGAAAGCAATATTTCTGGCGCTTATCGGGACAATATCATGGACACCCAACCATGTAATGTCCCAAATCTGTGGATCAGCATTTTTTTTCTTTTCCTATAGTCAACACCCTAGTTTTGTTTGTTACAAACTTTACTGGGAATAGCATTCTAAATTCTGGCTACTAACAAAAAGGCATGCTCTGCATGGGAAGCCACCCTCCAAAGGTATCAATAGTTTAACATGGTGCCTATGTTTTTATAATATGGTGAAGAAAGGTAGTTTACTAATATCTTTCACTTGAAATCTTATCAAAGGCTAAAAATGTCTGAATCTCTAGGTGCAAGAACTTAAAAAGTTACAGTGCTATAGCTTTCCCCACTGATCCACCTGCAAGCACAAATATTTCCCATTTTTCCTCACCTGGCATGTTTTTCGGTGCTTTCTGCCATGGCCAATGCCCGGCCCAGGGCTGCCTTCACCTCATTCACCAAGGCCACTTGGGCATCAGTGCCACTACCTGCTGCAGCCAAACTGGCTAGAAAGAGGCGAGCCAGGGCTGGTGTATCTTTGTCTTCGGCATTCTGGGTGTGGGGCAGGAGATGGTCCAGGACAAAAGCCAAAACACTACAGTCCTGAAAAGTTCCAGTAAGAGATCAGTTAGGAAAAGAAAAAAACCAGAACTCCCAAGTCTTTCTCTTACCGACACCACCACCCAATTTACAATTTTCTGTAAATTTATGCTTCCCATTGTCCACTGGAATAATGGTACCTGCCCTCAACATCTTTCCTTGCTTGTGCCTTGCTTCCAAGCCCATGGCTGTCTGGCACTGGTTAACCAATGCATTTAGACTTTCTTACCTCTTTTATAAGTTCGGACTGGCCCACGGTGTAACTGTAGTTTGCAATTAATGTAGCAATGCCCACATACGAGCGCACAAGCTCTGCCAGGAGCCGCAGGATAGTAGAGGTAGGCATAAGCGGCTTGCTCCCCTTAGCCTTTTGCTTGTTCTCCTCTGCAGCTTTATCACCATCTTTATCCTTCTTATTTTCTCTAGATTCCTCAGGAGTAGAAGCTGTATGTTAGAAAGGAAAGGATCCATCAGTGGAAGAGCTGCTATCCCAAGAAATCTAATTTCGGAACCTCTGAAACCAGATCAGCTTGCCCATACTTGGTACCCTCCAGATATGTGATAATATATACTGATATGGAATACAGAAAAATATAGTTTCAACACATTTGGAAGCTTTAGGTTAGAGAACACTACTAGGCTATACCCAATTAAGGTAACAATTTGATCTCATGCTAGAACAGTAGGGGGAATAAAGGACAAAGAAGCTGCATTTTTACCGCTAAGACAAAAATTCCCCCTACAACAGAATGACATTTAGAAGCTAATCAGTTTAGTCAAATAAACTTCCAAATGCCTAAGAACATCACAGAGAACGAATCGGCAGAGGTATTAAACATTGCATTTAGCTTGGGATTGCATCGTCAACAACACTGGTGCTTACCGTCACCTTGGGGAGTTCCAGACTGAGGAATCTCAGAGGCTGCGCTATCAGCAGCGAAGACTTGAGCCTAGAGTGAAAGAAAGGGAAGACACTGTGAATGATTTAAACTTCATCAAATTGGATAGAGGGTCATACATGACAAACAGGTTAATTTTTATGCCACTTCCTATCCTAGAATTAACAGAATCACCGCCCTGAGTCCCTCGGGAGAGGGCGGCATATAAATTTAATAAAATAAAAATAAAATAAAAATAAATACTTGGGTTGTTGGCTGCAGAGACAGATCAGAGGGACTCACGTTGATGCCAAAGCCTGTCTGAGAATCGAAATCACTACTCTGGCGAGTCAAAGAGCGGTACTGCTGATACACATCGTCTCCCATGTCTTGTAGAATCTGGCTCACTTCCTGGTTAGTAGTATTCACTTTGGGTTCAGATTTGTCTGCTGAAAATAGAGAAACAAAAGCAGGTCTACAGAGAGCACTTTCAGTGGTAAGCCTGCGTTCCTGACCAAAACAGAGGTACCTCTTCCAGAAAGATAAAAGTATTGATACCTTAGATCAGGGGTTCCCAACCGGTGTGTGTGTGTGTGTGTGTGTGTGTGCAAGACAATATTCCAGGGGATGCGAAAACTTGTGTTTAGAAGTTTCAAAATTATAGTAATAGCAATAGCACTGTATTTATATACTGCCTATCAGGGCTTGCAACCCTCTCTAAGCGGTTTACAATGTCA
>JANHJO010001127.1:42318-60767 GCA_032468235.1 Pseudoxyrhopus heterurus | reverse complement strand
GAAATAAGTCAACTGCATGAAGAGAATGTATGAGACCAATCTAACTTACTTGAATGGTTGACTAGGCAGAGCTTGGATGGTTGTACAACACAGCTGACCAAGAGAAGGTAGCTTAATTCACAATCACCCTGATACAGCTTTGAGTTACAACTGCTTCCCCAAACCTCCAATATTAGTAAGGTTCATAGTTCACATAGTTCTCCAAAATGACCTGCTCAAGTTACAACTGGGAGATATAGGATTCATAAATCTGTATGAGCACTTGATGGCAGCGTAGTAACCTTTAACTGGCCAAACTGGTTTTTTCTTTTCTTTTCTTCTTCTTCTTCCTGAAAAAAAAATCACTCATTACCTTCAAAAAGAACAACAACAAACAACTTTGATACAACTATGACCTGGATGGCTGAGAATCTTCATACATCTTTAACTGTCATCTAGAATTTTGCAGCAAAATGATAGCCTCAACTGAGGATATGGTGTGAACCACACCAAAATGTGACCAAAAGTATGTCATAATATTTCAAAAGAAGCTCTCAGTATTATAGTTAGGCTCCACTGATATGAGGATGTAGTCCTACATCAGGATGGGTGACTATGGCCCATGCTGAATTGGAGGAGACAACTTATAAAAAAGGCTTGCTGGATTCATTCATTCATAAAATTTATTTATTTATAAAATTTATCGGCTACCTATCTTACCTCAGGGTAACTCTGTGTAGCTTACAATAATAAAAACCGTACAAAGATAAAAGCATTAAAAAAATACTACACATATATTTTCCCTCAGGTCACTGCAAATTATGTTATTGTCTTAAGCATGGCAACAATAAAATTTTTCTTGTGAATCTTCAACCATATATGTCCAAAGCTTCCAAATTTTGAATGAGAACAAGACTCATATAACAATAATGCACTGCTGGCTCAGATATGTTATCTTCTTGAGTATTTCAAGGATTAAAAGCAAAAAGCGAGTTTTAGAAGGAACATCTTGAATTTTGGTTTTTCTAATTGGGTGCAATCAGTGGTGGGATTCAATTTTTTTTACTACCGGTTCCGTGGGCCAATCAGAGGTGGTATTTGCCATGGTCAGCCAATCAGAGGTGGTATTTGCTGGTTCTCTGAATTATCCCTACCGGTTCTCCGGAACCTGTCGGAACTGGCTAAATAGCACCTCTGGGTGCAATGGTAAGAAACATGAACTAGCATGTATAGGTTTTTAAGATTTTGATTCTACCTTTTATTCATGAGCTCAAGGCAGGATTTTGAATATTCTTTGCTCTTTTGCCCGGAGTAACAGCTCTGTGTGGTAGACTGAGAGAGAATGATTGGTCCAAAGTCACCCAATGAGCTTCTGTGGCTGAGGACGAACTAAAACCTGAGTGTCTCTGGTACCAGTCCAACACCTTAACCATTCCACCTTGACTCATGCCATGCTTCTCTCAGGTATAGGAGCTTAGAATGAAGAGATATTCTTATTGAAGTGAAGATTGAATCACTGTCTCTTTGTACATGCATACACTGTAATGTTCTTTTCTAGAGCAACAACCTCTTATTTCCAAGTTGGCTTGGAGAAATGTAGTTATTGCAGATTATCTCTCTTTAGTGGCCATTAACACCAGCCGTTCAGGCAAAAAAACCCCAAAACCTCTGCTTTGGTTTCTGCTAGCTATGCAATTGCTGAAGGCAAAGGCTTAACAGGCAAGTCAGTCGAGCAGTTTCTGCAGATAACTGAATGGAGGATAAATTGAGGAGGGACTACATTTTAGGGAAAGAAGAAATATAATGCTGGTTAGGGAATTATGGGAGTAATTAGGAGTTCTGGGTGTTGTAGACTTAAAGTTGCCAAGTTTGAAAAACACTGTCTTAAGCTACTCTCTCTTCCACAGTCTTAATTCTGCAGTCCCAACAAAGGATTGTGAATTTTCTTCACAATGATTGTTGATATTTTGATTATCATCCAGTCTATGGTGTTAGTATGCTTCAGGTAGCTGTGCAAGCCTAGGAAATTAATATAATGATACAATAAATAGCGATTCATTCAATCATGGGTAAGCACGTGTATATCCCTTCTTCTCTCTCTCATGGTACTATCATCCACTTTTCATGTACAGTGGAACCTCAGTTCACAACTGCTTCGGTTCACAACCGCTTCAGTTCACAACCAAAAAAATCAGCTAAATGTTCGACTTGGTTCAAGAACAAATCCTCAGTTCACAACCAAACTTCCTGAGGACGAAAAAATCTCAAGAGAGAAAACATCTGAAGGAGAGCGTCCTTCCATCGCGGAGGCGGACTCTGCCTCCAAACAACAAACTCTCACTCAGAATCGACCGACTGAACAGTTTTCTCTGTTGTCCATGGTTTTCTCAGTGTTTGTATTAAAGGATTTTACTGTTACACTGTGATTTCTGTGGCATATTTAACTACAGTGCTGTATTTGTGTGCTTCAAAATCTTAAAAAAACAATAGAGTTCATAGGGGTCTGGAACGGATCGATCGTATTTCCATACAACCCAATGGGAAAATTTGTTTCAGTTCACAACCAACTCGGTTCACAACCAAAGTTATGGAACAAATTGTGGTCGTGAACCGAGGTTCCACTGTACGTGGAAAAGAGCATCAGCCTAAATTATTCCCCTCTTTCTTTCCAACATGATGATTCTATGAATACAGGTAGTCCTTGACTTATAACCACTTAGTGACCATTCAAAGTTACAACGGTACTGAAAAATGTGACATATGAGTTTTTTTCACAGTTATGACCTCTGCAGCATCCCCATGTGATCAAAATTCAGATGCTTGAAAACTGCTTCATATTTATGACCGTTGCTGTGTCCCACGGTCATGGGATCACCTTTTGCGATCTTCTCACAAGCAAACTCAATGGGAAAGCCAGGTTCACTTAACAACCAGGTTACTAACTTACCAACTATGGTGATCCACTTAACAACGGTGGCAAGAAAGTTTGTAAAATGGGGCAAAAGTCACTTCACAACAAAAAAAGTTTGGGCTCAATTGTGGTCGTAAGTCGAGGACTACCTGTACAGAAACTAACATCCCCAGTGTTGAGCAGAGCGAAGCCCTTTCATCAGTACAGGTAGTCCTTGACTAATGGCTACAATTGGACCGGAATTTCTGTCGTAAAATTGCTGGAATTGTAAAGGCAAGGTATCATGTGATTCCTTGGGTCTTAAAAGGCCCCAGTAAAGAGGCAGTGAAAAGAGTATGAAAAGAAGGTAGTAAAGGCAGCAAGGCACTTCTGCTTCAGCACTGGGTGTAAAAGGCGAAAGGTTTTGGTGCAGAGAACTGGGAGTTGGGCAAGCTGCATAGTTCTGGGATTGCTTGCTGCCCTGCAAGGCTAAAAAAAAGCCGAGATGGGAGGAAGAGAGGGAATAGGAGGGACAGAAATGCCCCTTTGGTGGGAAGCGCAGATGGGCTGGCAAGGGTCTAAAGTTTGATCATGTGACTACAAGGACACCACTTTGGCCATGGGTTGTAAGTCCATTGTTTTGGCACTGTCATAATTTTGAATGGTCACTGAATGAATGCTTGCTAAGTCAAGAACTACTTGTTATATACATTATCCAGGAAAGCAATCAATTACGACTCCACCTCTTCCCTTGCGTAGGTAGCGCAAGGCCAGCTGTACCTTTTCCATAGTGTGATGCAGTGTGCAGGGATCCTCTATGATGTGTCGGAAAAGCAGGGTGACAAGAGGGGTGAAGCCGTTGAAACCAGAGCTCTGGGTCAAGCCCAGGATCATGCGCGTGCTCTTGAGTTCAGCAAACATCATGGCGTATTTGTGGTGGCGGGTGAGACGCAGGCAGAGGCGCAGGGTGGCGTGCAGAGTGTCCGGCTCCACAGGCACACCCAACATGCTCACGCAGGCCCGGATCAAGACTGTCACCATCTCCTCTGTCAGGCCTTGGATTAGGATCTCGGAGGGCTTCACCTCTTCTGGTGGTGCTTCCTTCTCCGGGGCTAGGCTATCAGCAGGCACAGGGCTGTCTGATAGGGTTAGGAAAAGAAATAGAGCTGAGTGGGAAAAGATCAATCTGTGGTTTGGGGTAAAAACCAGACCTAAGAATATGCGTGTAGTACCGTTTGCCTTCTCCTCCTTAGCCTTGCTTTCCATTTCTTTCCCTTCCTCCAAAGTTCTCTCCAGTTCTTGTCCGTTGCTTTCCTTCACGGTCTTGCTAAGTCGGGGAACCCGGAGCAAGGTCAGCATTACTGGCCTCCTGTTTCCAGTTTCTTCATTCACCTTTGCATCCAGGAAATACACCAGAAGGTTAGAATCACCCCACGTGTTTATCCCAGACCAAACACCTGAACAGAGAATGGGAAGTCTGTACCTGCACCATTGTGGTGAACTGCACCGTGTAGCGCCGCCGGCCAGCAGTGAAACGAACACTGGTCTCTCCCGCTTTCCAAGCTGTGTCAATAGTGCTATTATTACTTGCGCTATAGCTACACCATCGGCCCGAACGATCATCAAACCATCGCCAATTGTTGCCATTAGCCTGAAGGTACTGGAGGGGGGGGGGGGAAAGTGGCTATTAGATGTACCCTACACTATAATTCCTAGGCATACCTACTCAAAAACAACTCCTACGAGATTACAACAGTGGTTGTTATGTCTGAAAGAATATAAGAGTAACCCTTCTACGAAGCAAGTTACCTCTTCAGACATGAGACAATCGATTTCATGCAAGTCTTAATTTAATAATTGGAGTGGCAATGGAATGCAGATGCTGTTAGGAACATGTTTCAAATCTGAAGTTGAACACTGCGTCTTCATCATGCATTGTATGCCAGGCAGCTTACTCCAGATTCCTATGTGAAGTGTACCTCTAAAACTATACATACACTATAGCAATAGCACTGTATTTATATACCGCCTATCAGGGCTTGCAACCTTCTCTAAGCGGTTTACAATGTCAGCATATTGCCTCCCAACAATCTGGGTTCTCAGGTTCTATTCAGCCTTCTCCCAGCTAAGAAAGCCAATTCTAACTTAATGATAAAAGACTTTGGACTGATTGTGAGGTACAGAGAAGACATAAGGCAAGGCAGTGTTTCAGATTGAAAACATGATGGAAAAATACTGGACGATATAGAACAAATGGAACCAACACAGAAGAAAACAACTGCCTGCCTTCATTTGCAAAACTAGGTACTGTCATGGTCACTGACCAAAATAAAATGTATCTTAACATAAAACTAGGGGCAAATGCTTGTCAATATGTTAAGAAAGCCAATTTAAGAAAGCCAACCTCTAATGCAAGTACTACAAGAGATGCAGCCTGTAAGTTTTAGTGCTATCACATACACAGCTTTATATTTTCCCAAATGGCTACACACATTTAGTATCAATTAAAAGTGTATGTTCAGAGGCACTCTGCCTTTTCACATCACTTCACACAACACAAACATGGAAGCTGTCATCAATATGACAAAGGTGTCCTTCCAATTTTACAACCCCCATTCACACCTCCCTCCATGTGGCAATTGCGTCTGTGCCTTATTTTGCATGGCTTTGGAAGCCGCATCCACCAACCTTTTTCTAAATACCTTCTTCAACCACCTCTATAATCAAAAGTATGACGTAAACTTATTTTGTGTCCTTTAAATATTCTTCTCTATTAAAATTGTGTCCAGTTATAAATTTCACTTAAAGCAGTAGAAGAAGAGACATAAAGAAAAAGAATTAAGCTGTGTATGCACACCTGCCACTAAAGAGACTCTCAAGTTTTATTTTTTTTGACTCTACAGTAGTCAAGAAGATATGAGGAGCAAGGGGTGGGGTGTGATCAGTTTTACTAATCTTGAAAAATCTTGAATTGGAAGGACAGGCTGCCAACTGAATAAACAAATGTTGCATCTTAAGTCATTTTTTTTGGCATCTAGGAGAATTCATTGTGAATGCATGAATAACACTTGGCCAGTGTAGAGTTGTACTGTAGAGTTGATACATACAGAGAAATTTGGTTTTTAAAGAGTTGATAGTGGAACTAAAATGATACATATGCATTAAATTTTAGCGAGGAGGCCTAAAACTATATTTTGTCTGCTGAAATATTAGCACAGCCTGGATCAACCGTATGATAGCATTTACTTTGGGAAAACCCCACAGTTCAACTCTGAGCTACAAATATTCTATTCTATCAATACTTTGGAGGAAATTAGCATAAAGGTTTATGTAGTCTAAATGTTTTTTAACCACTTCAACAGCCAGAATTTTTCTTTCCAACAAGAACTTCCATCTTCTCTCTGGGCTCATACCTTGTTCATTTGGGCTCTTCTCTTGGAGGAGATAGCTGTTTTCTCATAGAAGTCAATTAACAGCAATACTGGGGTGATCCACCTACAGGAGAAATTTGTTAAGGCCAGGAAAGGCAGCAAATTATTTTTTAGATTATATTCTGACTTTCTGTGCAAGTGCATTCAAAAACAATCTCATTAAGTAGATCTGATTCAGACTAAGATGCTGTACCCCATTTAAGATCGTAACCCTGCCAAGATAACAATATTGCCAAGGCCTTCTGGCCTTTCCACCTTTTAGTCCAGTTAGGTTGAAAAGCATGGAACTCCAAAGACCGGACAGCAGGCAGAAACCCCACCCAGTCCTAGTTAGTAAATGCATTCTATGTTACTAAATTCATCACAAACAGAATTATCAAACTGAAATTCACTTTCAAAGCACAAACAATAAGGTCTGAAGCAAAGCCTCAGTACAGCATAAATTTGGAAAGCTGAAACTAGGTTGGGGTTTCCAACTCTAATTTTATTACTTGTTACTTACTTTGGTGTCTGCACTTCCTTCTGTTCCTTGGCAGCTTGTAGGCAAGGTTGTACTACTTCCAACAGTTTTATCAAAACGTTGAGAATACCACTTGATTCCACAACACGAGCACATGGCAACTTCAACTCCTGTTGGCGGTTAAAAGGAAAAAGATCAGCACCCATGCAGTTGCAAGGAAGTAGTCTAGATAAAGTGTTCACTGCTGAAGTAAAAAAAAAGTTTTCAACTATGATAAACTCATCAAATTAGGTTGACATGGAATGCAGTCTAGAGCTCTTTTCTCTCCCTTTGGGTTTGTTAATTTATTTTATACTTCTAATCTGAAAACGCTCACTAAAAGACTAAATATAGTAAACTGAACACTTAAATACAAAGTGGACAACATTATTTAGAACTTTCATACTGCCCAGCAATTACTCTTCTATAGAGAATGCTGCCATCTGCCTGAATTCAGAAGGAATTGCTTACATATGCTTTAAATGAGCAAGTGATGTCATCAGGTACTTTGGAATTCAACTACCATCCATCCATGTCAGCATGGCTAATGATAAGCCAATGATAGCTGCAAGTCAAAATACCTGGAGGGTACAAGCTGTCTATCTCTGTTGTAATAAATAGAATTCTAGATATATAATAATCTATATATATATAAAACAGAAGTCTGGGTGTGTGGGTCTGTGCCGAATAGGCTCTTCCATGCCATCACCAATCTGGCCCAAACTTGCCAGGCACATACCTTGCACTCCTGAGACAAACCCTGGGGGGTCATGACTGCCCTTGGGCCTTCTTTGCCCTCTCAAAAAGACTGAACTCCACACACCCCACCAACACTGCCTCTGCAGCCGCCGAGGTAGCAATGGCCAATCCAGCCAGTAGAGGCAAGGCATGCAAATCGGGCAAAGAACGCTGGGAATTGTAGGCTGCAGCATTCCCTGCTCAAGGCATAAATACCCGGGCGAAGCCGGGTTATCGGCTAGTCTTAAATAAATTAAAGGCATTCTGGCTCCAAAATTGACTTTTTCTTTGCAGAGGAATTAACTTAATAGTTATTGCAGAAGTTTAGAGTAAACTCCAGATTCTATCCACAAGAAGCTGAAGAGCTGGTATTGCATGATTCTTCATTGTGACATTCAGTATTGAAAAAAGATGGCTACGGGTGAATAAAGCAGCTAATAAATAAAAACATACTAAATTAAGTGGTGGCTGTAATCCCATCTATACTTTTAATTTTGGAATGAAACGTAGACGAATGAAACAGCAAGAAAATCCATGTGCACCCATGTGCACACAGATACGCACACACATATCTCAAGCTACTGTCTATAATGGAACATGTAAACTGTTAAATGTTGTATTTTGCTCACTCTACCGCTTCCTACCCAATCTTTCCAAGACAGGAGTGAAAGACAGCTCCTGGATCCAAACTGGAAAACTGTCTTGGCTCTGCTGTGCATGCACTTGCTGTAATGCTGGCACCTCCTTAAAGCTCCTTTCCTGAACTCAAACCATAGATATCAGTCTCACCTCAAATAGTAAAGTTAATAGCAGGATACGTGTGGCCAGATTGGAGGCCTGAGGTAGGGTAGCCATCTGGCTAATCCATTCAGAGACAGTCTTTGTGTCACTTGTAGTGAGGGGCAGAGCTGCCTTAATGAGCACATCAGCAGCTTCCCACACCTGCAAAGGAAAAGTATGTTATCAGTGGCACTAAGAAGCCAATCAGCAGGATCATACCTGGGTTCTTTATAAGCTATGTTCCTGTTTTATTAATGAAATTACTTGTCAATTTACACAGTACCCAGAATTGAATGCCATGCTTACTAGATTTTTCACCTTGGATCTTCTAGTGTTTTTATTTCAGTCTGAGCATTATTTTAAATACGTTTGCCAAAATTGAAGTAGCTAATTTTTTTTTTTGCTATTTGTGAAAGACAAAGATCATGCTTATAACCATTGCATTTAACAAACATGCATTTTGGTTTGTCATCAACTACATACATGTAAAACATCTGTGCTACTTATCATTGGATTAACCTTTCCTGAATATAAATCTTTACACCCCTATTGCTTCAAAAATCATACAAAAGTGGCGGATGTTTGTTTAGCTTAACAACTATGAATCTTTAGGCCCTGAAAAAAAAATACTTTACCAATAAATAAGTAAAATATATAAACATACACAAACAACATCCCCCACCAAATCTTCCACAAGCATGGACATGTGAAAACACGGGCAGTAAAACTACAAAAAAAGAAGGCACCTGGATCACTTGCCGTGTAAGATCTCAAATAAAAACTCCAACTCAATTCAACGTTTATAGCTTATTGTATTTCTTTGATCTAGTATGCAGAGAAATTAAAAGAGTTTGATCCAGATACTCAAAGACGTTATGGGATACAATCCTCATTGGGCCCAAGGAGGTATGGTTTCGTCTAAAGATGTAACCAACTAGGATCGAAAGTGCCTGGAAAGGTATCTTTTTTTCTCCTAAAGTATCTTAAGAAAACACGGAGGCGATGCTTTCTTAGCACAAAAATTTAATCTACCTGATTCACAACTTGTTTGAGGATCATATCTCTATAATCGGCTCCATTACGTTTGATGGCAGTCATAATGAGGTCACAGACACGGTACACTGTATCTGGGAGCTCATCCAACAGGTGAAAGCAGCCAGGTAGCATAGTGTCAGTGAAGTTGTGCAACTCTTCTTGCTCAAGAGGTTCTGCATCCTGGAACTTCTCCAGACACTTGGCTTCCTCTTCCTCCTGTTTCTCCCGAGCCTTCCGTTCTTCTTCTTCTTTCCGACAAGCAGCTTCCTAGAAAGAAAGAAAAAAACAAACAGCTATTTTATATTTACTTTATCTGCTTATATACCGCTGGTTTTTTTAAAAAAATCGGTTTTTGACATTTTACAGCATAAAAACTGCCTTGCCTCCTTTATCTCCCCTACACGGCAGATCATTAAAAGATGTTGGTAGAAAGCTCTTCAGTAGGGAAAATGAAAGAGGAAACTATTTGACTCCAGAACTCTTGTTCCATGTGAGTAACTTACAGAAATGGAGGCTTTCTCAACTGACTTGTGAATTAAGCAATGGGGGCAAGGCTTCCCATTGAGTTCACATATATGGATGCTAGAAACAACTTTCCTCATTTCTAAATCATTTTTTGGATTTATTCTTCTTTGAAGCTAAAGAATGACACTGTTTGGAAGAGATAAGTATTTCTTTTTGGAGACTTTATTAAACTGAAACATTGGGATTTTTTTTCCTGATATTTGTCTGACTTCTTGTTAAGGTTTCTGGAAGATATGGAGTTTGGTTAGAGTTTTCTTCATAGAATGAAGTTGATATATACAGTATATTTCAAAAAGCTTTAATGGTTTTTGAATTGAATTTGACTAAATCATGTGATATTCAAAAGGGAACAAAACAAGGTTGCCCTCTGTCCCTTTTGTTGTTTGTTTGTTCTTGAAGGCAAAGAAACCAAGAATTAAATAATAACTTGTCCTATTCCTTTTCCACGCTTTTCTTTTTTCTCCCTTCAAATCTTTTTAACTGTACCTTTTTTTAAAAAAATTCAAAAATTTTGTGTGGAGGTTTTGTGTGCAGGACAGGTTGGGCAGGCCACCTCTATGCAGACACAGTCCAATAGGTACTTCAGTGCTACTGAAAGTTTTATAAAATTTATAAAGCCAAACAAATGGTTTTTTGAAATACTAGAAACTAAACTGCTTATTTCCCACTATACATACATACATACATACATACATACATACATACATACATACATACATACATATTTTGTCTGCAGCTATCTCATTGTCAATATGCTTGGCTTTATGCTTGCTAAGTATAATTGCATTTTTTCACCACAATTCTGAAATATTTAAATATAAGAATGGGGTACTGAAGATTTTTCTTCTAAAAATATTCTTTCAATCCAGCACTCTGAACCACAATATGAAGGTTTGTTTTTTTTTACCTCTGGGGATTCAGCCCTTTGATCCATGGGGATGTCTTGTCCCAGGGACATAGCAATGGCCCTCATCATCTGATCTTCTTCAGACATGCTGAGATCCTGCCAGACAACCCACAAATAGATTTGGAATATTAGCGATTGGCTACTGGAACCCAATTTAATCTGCAGCCTAAAGGAAACTAGACAGTTGTATTAACTGAATCTAAAATTGTAACATTAAGGTGGGAATAGAGCTCTCTTTTGTATACATTGATCAAAAAATATTTTCTAAGCTAAGAGCATCAGAATCATAGTAATTAATTAACTGATGATTGCATATGTCATCTTTTAAGGATTGGGGAGTGAAGGTGTCCAATATTTCATCAGTATCTAGAATGGGACTAGAGCTACTCATGCCACTATCCTGATTTCTACACAATCAATTCAGACTCTGGGAAGAGCAATCTGGATTAACTGTTGTGATAAAAATGAAAAAGATACAAAGCAAAACAAGATACATCAAAAGGAGAAAATAGGATCTGTCCCACCCTTTTTGGCTCTGCTTGCAGCTGGCTTAAGGCCCATTCATCACTAACATGTGGACCCCCCAATTCCAATGCAATGCAGCTTTAAAAAGAACAAAGATTGGGAATGAACAATCTAGAATAAAGGAAGCCAAGAAATTTCTATAAATCAAATAATCTTAAACTGCTAGATTGCCTCACCCTTACAACCCCACCCATAAGGGGTGGAGGATGTGTCAGAAGATACTCTGTGGCTTGTTCCATGGTACTGGTGTTCAACAGAGCTTCCATAGCATGCTCTCGTGTAAAGCCCATGTCCATCAGCTGAAAATAGGCAGAGGCAGAAAACTTCATAAAGGGATTGGATATGCAAGCAGAAGACAACTAGAAGACTCAGTTTAAAAGCCAACTACATCCCCCAAACAGAAGGGCTTAAACCAAGAAAACACAACTTTTGCAAAGCACTAAAATAATGGAATTATTTCTACCTGCTGAAGCTGCTGCTGGTTCACTTGTGGCTCCCTTCGAACACCACCCTCTTCTTGCCCTGCCTCTTCCTCACTGCGTGCTCCCTCTTTCTCCTTGCCAAGGCGCTCACGGATAACTGGTTCTCCACGCAGGATGTGGCACAGGATAGCCAACATGGACTCTGCCATGCGTCCTCCATACACTTTCAGTGGCTTACGGTTCCATAGGTTTTTGATGCAAGTGAAGGCTGCCTGCATAATAGAGGAGACAAGCTAGCAAAGGTAGCTCTACACGGGGTCTCCTCCTTGGAAAGTCAGAAATGATTGAATTTTGCAGTTTCTACATACAAAAATTACTTATAAAGAGGGAGAGGTTAGAATGCATCACATAGTGCATCCTACACATATAAGAAAAGGATACGATTATACAAGGGGAAGGGGTTATGTATAAACAAACATTAAATACTAATAAGTTAGGATTTCAGTAACATTTCGAACAACAAAACAAGATAAATCGGCTGTCTTATACCACAAGGTAACAGATTCTTATTTAGACTGATCACTGTTTTTCCTATAGTAAAATCACATTACAGCAGCAGCTTGCGTAACAGCATATATAGTTCTATATATTTCACTTCCATACAACCTTTGCTTTGAAGAAAAAAAGGAAGAAAGAAACTGCAACTACTCACCTTCTGTGTTACCACAAGGAAACGTAAAGCACTGAATTGCAGGTAGTTCTGCCCACCTGGTAGCTTCACAGGCAAGGAATGGGGAGATTCCAGCACTGTGGTAGGATTCACCATTTTCTCCACCAACATGAGCCAGGCATCCAGAAACTCGCCTGTGCCATCAGGCAGATCTGGGTGTTCCAATCCCTCAGCAACTGGAACTTTGCCTCCCATAGAAAGGGCCCAGTTGAAAGTCCTGGGTAGGGTGAGACATGATTATGCCCGTTAAACATTCAGTTATTTTTTTTCCTACACAATCCTACTAAGGTTATATCTGACTTGAAGGAATCTTTTCTAGATCATAATCATTGCTGATAATCATAAATCATTACTGATAAATCTCTCTCATTGCCACATTCAGGAGCCAAGAATGGAGCTGGCTTTAATTCCCTATAATGCTGGGTGATTGAAATATAAGGATTTGGGCCAAGGCAGTAACTATACGAAGTGCTTTTAAAGATCAAATAATTATTCCAGCCATCACAATGGTAACGTCATACATTTTTCTAAAGTATTCCACCTCTTTCAAGAGATTTCCCTTTTCTAGTTCATGTACAATAACTCTGTAGATCGTACCTCGGACAAGAATTGTTGCAATGTAATAATTAATAGATGGCCAGTTCCTGTTTACTCTTGTTCCACAAAGACATGAGAATGTCTTTTTGGAACAAGCAATCAATGCAGTTAATTCTGTGGCTGCTCCAGAGCTGAAGGGTCCACTATTCTCAATTATTTCCACATTCCACCATGCACTTGTCATTCTAAACCTCCTAGTCCAATGCCAGCAATTGCTATCAGATCCATTAGCTCCTCTGATGCCCAGCAGACCACCGGATGGTGAGTGTTGGATCATAGGATACCTTTCTAAAGCTAAGAATCAGCTCAGCCTGAATCAAAGAAAAGAACAATCCACACAATGCCAACCGTCTACTCAGCCACCCATTCTTTCTTCTTCTGAAATTGTATATCCAACTCATGACAATCAGACCTGGCTATGCTAGACTCTCCCAATACCTGTTCTGACTGTGCTAGTACATGTTTGGGAACCATTTCAAAGCCAAGAAATATATGACAAAACTCTCTTGGATCAAAGCATTTAGGATAGGTCTCGTTTTGAGTTCTCCATCTCAATGTTAATGCTCTTCAGGCTTGTTTTAGTGCTTGTGGTCTGGTCACGCTGTTATACTAAACCGTATTTCTGTGGACTGTATTGTGGAAGTAGACATTATTGATACCGTTCTTCCATTTCAGCTAGAACAGTATATACTCCTATATATATTCCTGCTTTTTTTATTAATTTCCTCATCTTACAATTATTCTATTGTGGATCTCACTGATGATGAAAAAGTCAAAGATCTACTCAAATATCCAAAGCCTCAAGCTCATTGTTTGGGAGATCAACTAGATAGCGGATTCTCAGAAGAAACAATTGGGATTTTAACCGTGTCTTGAAAGTCTTCCATTCTCAAGCCAATAGGTAAAAATATCTAAGTTTAATACAGGTTTTAGAATTTCTGCTCTCCTTATTGGTGTTTTTTTTCAGTTGTCCTTTAAAGTTCATTTAAAAGGTAACTTCAGCCTTTCATAGTTTGATGAAATTTTGTGTTTCTTCACCCAGTGGTTAAACATTTTAACTATTTTTCAATATTTAATTGCCCAATCTCATACCATCCTTTCATGGAATTCATCTCTGTGCGAAATTAGTTTCCAAACAATCCAAGCTGATGGCAATGCACCGTTTGCAATAATAAAGCCTTCTGCAGTGGTTGCCATGGTCTATGTTAGGTTGTTCCAGAGAACTCTTGATGACTACACTGTGGTGTGTTTTATCTGATCTTTTACACAAAATCATTCTGCACAAAGATCTTTCTTTCCTCTCTAAAATTCTTTCCCTGTCTTAACAAAGAGATGTTTTTTCCAATATTCTTTCCAAACCTGGATCCTGATTGGTATAAATATTGCATTCATTTGATATCTGACAACTGTTTTCTTTTATCTGGATAGTATTTTTTGCCAGAAAAACTACATCCACTACCATGATCCTTTCAAAGCTCAACTCAATGCTTTTCAAAACAAGTATTTGTATCCATCAAACTTTGTTATCAATTGGCTCATAAACCGTACTTGTTCCAGTTTGAGAAACTCTACAAGGACAGTGGAACTTTTCAGCAGCTTTTCTAAGAGGCATATTCTTATCTAAAATCTGCCAAGCTGCAATAGATTGCTACCTTTTAAAATGAGTAAACAAAAATTTACTGGACTTATTCTAGAAGAGATGCAACAACTGTGCTCTGCGTTCTCTTTACTGCCTGTTTCATTCCAGGTGCAGTAACTAATCACCCATGTTTGAATTTCAAAGATCGTGAGTAGCTGATTAAATATTTCAGAGTCGAAATAAACCAGCATGCAACTTACTCAAAAAGAGCATTATGGCCTCCAGAGCACAAGAATTTTTGCAGCATCAGGTGGTAGGGATATTTTCTCTCATCAAACAGCATTGGTGAGGTGAAACCGACAGAACAGATGAAAAAAGTCAAACTAAAAGCAAAAACAATTCTGTTAATCAAGCAAACTCAAAACAATGCTGCTGATTTCTCAAATTTGCTGCAAAATGTAGCAAAATATTATTGTCTATGAAGTCTAGATAAGCTTTCCCCTTCCCAAAAACATTTGGGATGAACCTGAATTAGTGGTCGGCATTACTTACCGGAAGCGAGGAGTGGGTGTATATGGTGGAGGTTGCCAGGAAAGCCCCTTGGTGAGTAGTTTGGTGAGTGCTGAAGCTGTTGAGCGAGCAGCAGGAGTGGGAGCGGTAGTGGTGCTAGCAGCATGATGGCTCCTACGTTGTCTTACCGGGGAACCAACGCACAGTTTAACCAGCAGCCCAAATAATTCTGCCAAAGCACGTCCTAACCTAGAAGATGCTGAGAGAGGGAGAGAGAATAAATTCAATTTTATGTTATTAAAAATGAAGAGGAAAAGTGATACGTTCCAAAGCAGAGTTTCAGTCTCAAGTCTTTTTATTTGTCAAGATTAAGAATTTGGCTTCACAAAAAGGCTCACAGGTGTTCTTAAAAAATCAAAATGGTGCATGGCTATAGTTCAACACCTAGAAATACTGTACACTGACCTGCTTGGAAGAAAACAGCAAAGGCACGTTCTAGAAGACTAGAGAGCTCAGTAAATAGCAACTCACTATTTCATTTTCTCATAAATTGTGCTGTGATTGGCTAGGATCATCATAACAGCCATGTTGTTAATACAGAAGCCTCCTAGTCAGGGCAACCAGTAAAAAAACTCACAATATGCTCCCAATATTCAAAATGTGCTCATTGCTCCAGAAAAGTTGTCTACTTCTGTCATAAAACTTATTCCAGCATTTTGACATAGTTATACTAGCGACGGATCACATTCTAAGCCTTTTCCTTTACAAATCTGGAAAAGGAAGGCAAGTCAGTCTAAAACAGAACTGTTCTCTAATCCATTCCATTCAATAGCGCCCCTCTTTTTTCTGAATTAGTTCCAATAGTCTTCCCCCCCCCCTCACCCGACAGAAGGGGCTTGATCTGCTTGATTCGAGCTGC
This sequence comes from Pseudoxyrhopus heterurus, assembly GCA_032468235.1. Lineage (NCBI taxonomy): Eukaryota > Metazoa > Chordata > Lepidosauria > Squamata > Pseudoxyrhopus > Pseudoxyrhopus heterurus. The sequence goes on along the minus strand of JANHJO010001127.1, from coordinate 44,701 downwards.
CATGGCTGGGGTTATTTTTGACTTCCCCTTCGGATCAGAAGAACTAGGCTCATCGGTTTCCATTGGTGCCAGGGTGTCACCATCTAGGCCAATTCCTTCTAGCAGGCCTTGGGCAGAAGCCTCCATGGTTCCAGCTCCCACTGCTTCTGGTTCACCATCTGCAAAAAGCAATGCTGATAAATTATCCATTCAAAGTTCCTTCTGCCAGCCCATTTCCCACAATTTCACTTAGGAGGACCTAAACTGTTGATGAATTCAGATATCAATAGAACCTAAAGGAATCACCACTACAAGCATAGAAAATCTTTAGAAGCTGGAAAAATGGTAACCCCGTACGAAGAAGGCAGGCTAAGTGTGGAGTTTGAGAGAGCAGAAAAGCAAAACTGTATAGGAGATCAATAGAGCAAGGCGGGAGCATTATATAAACTCCCCCAGAACACTTGATTAGATGAGTTTCCCATGAACAGATAGTTTCCCATTGAAAAATATTGTTATGTGCAAATGTAGCCTCTTTTGTTAAGTCAATACTTTTTGTCTGATAAGAAATTGATTTATTAGTGTTGAAGCTGCTTCAATAAAGCATAAAATATAACTTCACTGCTGTATGGGAGGAGATTAAGAAGACTGGTAACAAAGCTGGCTACTGTATTTTGCCATCGGGGTATGCAGCGCAAAATGCTTCTTCTGCCAAATAGCTCCTCCCCAATACAGTCTTTATGGAATAGGAAATATGAATTTTGTATCAGATCTCAACTCAACAAATCTCAAACAGGTAAGAACATCTACCTCCCAACCCATACCTGCTTTTTTGGCTCCCTGGGTAGCACTTGGTACAGTTTTCTCTTCCTTTGGCACCAATTTCTGCATGTCAGCCTGGCCAAATTCACAACCTGAAGGTAAACTGCAAGCATAGAAAGGTCAGATACTGCTACAAATAGCACGCATCTAGCACATGCCCTGGTTTTTTTCACAACAGGAAAAAATATATATAATACAGCAAGCAACTTGGAGCAATGGAATGAAGTATAATAGTGTCACATGGACCAAGGATCCTAGGCAATATCCCAGTTAGTATTGAACCACTGAGGGCTCAAAGGCTACTTTAGGCCATTTCTGTTTCTATTTGGCCTCTTGTCATTCCCTTCCAACACAATGAATAATTAAGCCTCAAATAACTTTGGACTAAGTACTAAAAGCCTAAATAAAGAAGCAGAAACAGAACTGTTAAGTGTTCTTAGAGGTGCTAAAAGGAACCATGAAATGGCAGCAGCTCAATTTAGCTATGGGTGAATTCCTTCTCGACCAGCTGGCTCCTAGAAGGCGTGATGGATGTGGGAGAGAAAGTTCGTGCTACCTTTGCTCGTTTAGGGAAGATGAGCAAAGGGCTTCCACTTTGCCACATTCTGCAACACGCCCTTGCGTGCACACTACCCCAACTCCTGACACTTTTTACCAAGGGAACCGCTGACACACTCGAATTGGTTCACTAAACTTATGGCCTTTGGTCTAATGGTTTTGTGACCCAAATGCCTACTTATAAATAAGCACAGACCAGCAAATGTATACCACCAGCAAAGTACGTTTCACATCTATCAGGTGCCCATACCTGTTTGGCGTGCATAACGACAGCAGCACAGTACTTTCCCATACCAGTGAACAGTACAGCTGGCTCAGCTTGCTCAACACACTCAGACCCAACTGTGAACCCCACTGGTTTACTGAGATGGCTCTAATTTCACTCTGTAAATGGAAGAGAAAGTATATTGCTGAACAGCTGAATTAGACATTGGTTAACATCAAGGAGCATTAAGGCCAAAAAAAAAGAAAAAAGAAATGAGCAAGGCAAAAAAAGCAAGTCTTACTTGTCCTACGCGGCAAGTGTGCACAAACATCATGATGTAAGCATGGGCTGCTGTCAAGGCATGGAGTAAGGGTGTGGCCTGGGCAGAGAGAGTAGCATCAGCTACATTGCCAGCACATGCCAATTCCCGCAGCAGGACTGAACCACCAGGTTCCTCGATGGGCCGGTGCAAAGGTTCCAAGGAAGAGAGGATGGAATCCAGTTGAAGCAACCCTTCTTGCAGCACTTTTGGCTCATGAGACAGTGTCTAGGATACAGAAAACAGAATAGTGCAATCCATCAAATCACCAGATAATATGTAAGTCTTTGCCTCAAAACCACACACTGTACCAAACTCTAATCCATGATGTTCAGTTTAAACTCATGACGTATGGTTTACTAAACATCCATGAACAGGAGCTGCAGTGGCTCAGTGGTTAAGAACACAGTACTGCAGATCAGCTGATCGAATCCCACCAGGCTCAAGGTCGACTCAGCCTTCCATCCTTCTGAGGTTGGTAAAATGAGAACCCAGATTGTTGG